>LBNU01018397.1:18813-30476 GCA_014162995.1 Artemisia annua | reverse complement strand
AAAGCCCTTTCGGGGGCATCCGATTAGGAACGGCCTTGGTAAGGATTAGAGAAAGTCTTCACACTATGCTGTTGACGATCTCGAAGTCCGAACTTGTAAGTGCTGGTATGTTTATTACTAACCAAGTTTTATGCAGCTCAACATACCAAATTTATCATCATTCACCACCGTCACTCTAGTTCCACATGCTCATACCGACATCTAAAAGGGAGCCGTCAGAACTATTCAACCATGGAAATTCACTCATCAAAGATGTATGGGCATGTTGGAAAGGCGTATTCACACCAGAGACAAAGAAGTTGACGGTTGCTGCTGATTGCTGAAAAGATGCCGATTTATCACCTTATGCTCACACTTCAACATCAAATCTTAAGAAATCATGATCATGGAATGGGCTTCAACTATGCTTCCACAACTCTGATGAAGAAGATCACGATCCAGAAAAGTGTGAGCATGACAACACAAAGACAATCACAACATCACAAAGAGACACTTCCACTCAAAGATGACTTGAAGCTACTTAATTTGGATGATGAACACGAAGAAATGCCAAAGATCATCCTACACATCAAGCAAGTCATCTTGAGTCTGCTGCTGAAAGTACAAAGTTCATCTCAATGAAGAATCAAAAGGCTACGAGCTACAAAGACAACGACAAAGATCTAGATGCTGGACTTCAAAGTTTAACATATGTATTTTCGGGGTGACCTCCCTTATGGGGAGATTGTTAGGAATACGTTTTTATTTAAGAAGACTCGGTCACCCCGAGTATCTATCTAGGATCTATGTAGCTCGTAGAATTAATAGTAGTTAGTACGTAGATTAGTATTAGTTAGTTGTTTCGTTAAGCATTGTTATCTACTCATTTTCGAGAAGTTCGGTTTTTGCGTTCTACTACCACATTCGATTGGAGGGTACGGGTGCCGAAGTTGTGTGTTATACCTGATTATCAAAAGTTTCCAATTGTGTTCGTTATCAAATTCACGACCATGAATCCGTTCTAATAGACATAATACGAGTTCTAATGATTTTGAATTTTTACTTAGAATTTAATTTGTCAAAAGCTCATTTAGGTTCAAAATTGTTGCACAGTCATACCTTAGAGGTTAGTCATCTACATAACTAAAGTCATAGAATTGCCTCCGTACTTTGTTACGGAGGACCAAATTTGATCCATATGAAGAAGTTCTAAACTTTTGAAGTTGACACCTATGTTTTAGCCTTATGGTACTTCTGTACTTGTTTACTTATTTTGCAAGCATGACAAAATGTTGGTCATCTTTTCAACTTGGGTAGGTTTCTAACTAAGTCCCTAGAGGAGAGGTGATTAGTCTCATGTTAGCATGTCTAAACGTCCTATGCCATAAAGTGAGGTCATTCTAATGAGGTGAGCAAAGTTTGTCTCTACGATGATGATCCAAATTCATGACATATACGTTTTCTTTAGGACACCTTTGGCTATGTATATCCGTCCTTAATATTTTTTTTTGTACTACCATTTTCACTAAAGAGGACTTACTTTTCCGACAAAGTTGACTAACTACTTAAGGAGATTGAAACCTAGGTTGTCTACGTGGCTACATCATCTATAGATAAGATCATTAAGAGATGTACCTTTCGATTTGATTTTGCTTTAGCTTGCTACCAAATGGTACATCCTCCATCGATCTCTTGATAGGTTGTGAAAGACTTTGTTTTACGGCATGTGTCTTGAAGCAACCGCTTATCTTTTATCCAGCTCGTCCGGTCCAAAACTTACTTTGAAGCAATACCTGATTGATGAATTAACAGCTCAATGTTTGGTCCCCAATATTCATGTCATTTTGTTTAACATATCATTGTCTATGATTCATGTTATGGATTTGTTGATTATGGTTCCAACGCTGTAATTTGGTATGGGAAAATGTACTTTGAAGTTTTGGTTCCAACCATGTTGATGACTAGGTTGAGTAGTTATGTTACTTTTTGGAAAGGTTGCGGGAATAGGTTTAGATCTTGGTTGTGACGGTTTAGCTTTAAACATTTATTGACAAGCCTAACCCAAGTTAGAAATGCTGGTTTTAAGTTTGTTTCATTTGAGTTCATTTTGTTTCTTATGACTATGACAAGACTCTAAACGTTTTGAAAGAAACTTGCTGTTTCTGTCACAGTTCCACGGACCAACTGGGTTCCACGGACGGAACATCTTTGTCTCGCGATCCGTGGGTTGCGTGACAGTTTGTTGCTTTGTTTTAGCTACTTGTTCACTAGTTCGATGAATCCTATGCGGTGTTATCATGTGCGGACTTTGCATTTTCAAATTTCATCCGGCACAGGAAATGTTTATCAAATTTCGTTGAATTTTGAGTTTGCTTGATTAAGATGCAGTGTTGTTAATCTTTAAGTCTCTTTCAATTTGCAAGTAGAGTTACTTCACACGTTTTACACAGGCTTCACTATCTACACTATTATTCTTTCCTAGTTCAGTAGATTTCATTTTCAGAATTCCCTTTTTCGTTTTAAAAAGAACTCTGTTGTACTTAGATTTTTAGACTTAAAATGTCACATATGGTGGCTGATGAGTTCCTTTTTGCACGACATGTTCGTCATCTAAGGAAGAACAGATGAATCGGTTGACCTCATTGAGTCTTGTGCCATAAGAAGCGATTCATCATTCTTTGGACTCCTCCTCATCATCTTCCTATCACTCCAAGCGTCCACTTACAAAAGCGCTTTGAGTCTTTTTGGGTGGCTTTGGCAGTTCTCCAATGGAGGTAGCTACACCACACCCAAAACATTGTTCTTTCGTTTCTTCCTTTTATCATCACTCTTTCCGAAAGGGTGTTTCGCTTGGTGTTCTTGGGTTCTGTCGTGAACGAATTCCTCTTCTCCTAAAGAACTTTTTAGTCGTCGAATCGCCAAGGCTATTCTTCATCATCACTACCGAGTTGTTATATCAATCATCACTTGATCCAACTCGAGCTTTCAAAGCAATGATTTGCCTTTTTCTTCTTGCCTTGACATCTCCGAATTCTTTCTCTCACCATTTCCATGAACCTTGAGAATTCCAATTGTTCATCAGTGGCTAGCTTGAGAGATCTTTATTTTTTTATTTTTTTTTGGATTCTTCAATGGCCTGTTACTTTTGCTCTCCATTTCGGTAATGCTTCTTAGAAATTCCTGACAATAATTTTACTAACAAAGAAAGATTCATCAAGTTTAAGTGATTGTAATAATGTATTGAATCTAGCAAAAGGCACAATCAATAGTTTCATCTTCGGGATAGAAAATTTGTCATATTGTTGTACAAGAGGATCAAAATTTTTTATTATCGTTTGACTTTGTGAATTTCCTTGGTGAGTGATTATTAAGAGTGTGGCCATGATATCTTTAGCGTTTCTAGCACATAGGGACTCTGCATTACTCTTTTCTTAGGCAAAGCGATTATAAAGCATGCATTTAGCTTTCATTATTTTTGGCAACTAGTGTTTTTGTTCATCACCTGGATGTTTGGGTAAGTGAACTATCTTCATCTTTGACCACTAGCAGATATCCCTTAAAACTATTTTGTTATCACCTTCAATTGGTTATATACATAAGGACTACTGTCTTGTGATTTCAGCGTAAGTTTCCAAAACGATTTTTCAATTATATAAACACATTTGGTTCAAATAGTTTGTTGGCTTTACATGTAGATGCCTTCTTTGAAGGTTTTTCAAAATCATGATCGTTGTCAAGTTTTAAAACACCATATATGATTTTAAAAGCTTGAGTACGTTAGCTCTTGATGCCATTGGTGGAAACTAAGAGTAGGGGGGTGAATGAGTTTACCGGTTTTGTAAATGTCGTTTACTTTGGAAACCTTAACGTGTAATCAATAATATACGTAAGTATCATAAGTAAGGAAACGAGTGTAAGAACAATCAAGGACACAAACAATCGTTCGTTCGTGGTTCGGTCTACAGGCTTTTCCCTTGCCGCTACTCACGCCCGAAGTATCCAACTTCTGAGATTAATTCTGCACCTAGTTCAACAGCTCCTTTAACACCGGTGAGAAACTTACACTCGCTGTCACGTATCTTTTCCACACAAAGCTAAACTGTCGAGTTCTTTTACATAGGGCACAACCACTCCCGTTTCACTATGTGTTTGTGAGGACTCAAGAATACTAACCGATCACGGTCTAATAATGAATACACTCAACTGGATACAATAAAGACACGACACTAGTGATGACGACACTTCGTGTACACTACACAAGGTATCCAACTTTCTGGAGCCTGGACATGGGAGGGTCTTTGGTTGAGTGCGGCTTGTACTAAAGAATCTCGCAAGAATGAAGTATGATAGGTTAGATGTAAGTATGAGAGTATATGCCAAATGATATGTATAGAGTGATGAGAGAATAAAGCTTGAATGGCTTGCTATTTATAGGAACAAGATCAAGTAGACCGGGATCCGAACGGAACAAAACGTTTGATGCGGTCACTCCAATTGTGTCCGTATAGTTTACAACGTTGAAAAGCTACTCAGTGTGGATCTTTGGACATGTACAGCATAGTTGCTTTCCTAAAAATCTTCACATCAATCATAACCCGAAAAGATGCGTATTTTTCCAATATCTTCCCAAGGGGATACCTGGAGTGTTATTATGTTTCCTCTTGGTACACTCTATAGAAACTCTTCAAACAAATCCTCTACTAAGCGATCCCAAGCTACAATAAAGTACAGAGTGGGTGTATAACATTGGATTGCCCGCTTCCTGAGGAGGTGGATAGATGTAATAAAAGATTTCCTTAATGTATAGTGAAAAGAAGTGCACATTTTCTAACTTAGAGGTAATAAGACAATCGTTAAAGGTTCTGTGTTTCTTGTATTATGTCTAAACAAAATGTGTAAAATACTTAAACTCATGTTTATAACTTGTTGCTAAACTTTACCTTATATTTTGTCGTTAACAAAACATGGTAAAAGATCGTAAAATATAAATAACGTTTTTAGGACGATATTTGTATTAACAAAGTTTGTTTAATATCCGAACCATCCAAAGAAAGATAAAAACCATAACGGGTTCCATCCTCTCTTATTGTTCGGTTTAAATAAAAACAAAAACAACAACAAATCACACTTACCCGTGTACAATCTTTCTCTTATTGCTCGGTTTGAATCGTATCTTTCAGAAAGAAAGAAAGGGTGTGCGTTTGTTGTGAATCAAATAATTGGTTTCGGTATTTAGTCGAGCAGCTAAGCATACAGGGATGGATTTTTTTTGGGTTGAGAGAAAATGGTTTGGTGGCTGCGTTTGTGAAGAGATGAATTAGGGTTATCTTAAGAATTATTAGGGTAAGTGTGTGGTTAGTGTGTCTCTTATACCTGATTATTAGGGCAGGATATTAGTGGATTGGTGGGCCTTTGTTAGTTCATTGGACTTGGGCTTACAAGTTTGTGCTTACAAGTGTGTTAGGGCCTAAAGGTTATGTGAAATTCTGATAATTGGGCTTACAAGTTTGTGTCCAGCTACAGATAATCTCTAAGGACGGATTGTGAGATTCGATTTCTTTCTTGAATTTTATTGTCTGTATGGGCTGTTAATCCAAAAGGGACGAATTTTTGCTAACACATAAATTTGGTGTTGAGCTCGTGTTATGATCTCTTTATTCTTCTTGGTACTAATTAATATTTGAACTTGGGACAAAATTTTGACCACGATTTTGTTTGAGCTTCAAGAATCCGAGATTGAGAAGTACTTTGGGTTGTGATATTGTCGGGTTTATTGGATATTACTATGGGATTTATTTGAATTTCGAAACACGTTCAACTCAAATCTTGGGTATTTCACGGTTTTTTCTTGATTTTGTAAAATCCCGCGAAAGAAATGATTTCTCGGTTTAAATCATAGAATTGTAAAATCCCGTGCACGTTCATAATCATGTCTACTAACTCAGATTTTGTCATCTCTGAGATCCTCAAATTGTACGATATGGTTGATGACCATAAGATTTCTGACAATGTTCAACAGACTAACGGCTTAGAGTATGATATTGATGGAATGGAATCTTTGTGCTTGAATTCACAAGAGAGAGAGAGAGCTTCTACAGCCACTGCAAGTGCTTCACAATGCAAATGAAAGCTCCATAGAATGTTTTCAACAACTTCATTCACACCTCTCAGCACTTTTAGAGGGAAATGGATTCAAGATGGGATTCGAACGTGCATTTGCAACACTCTTTGGTCAAGATGTACAAACATTCACCGACACAATGATTCTTAACTTAGATCAATTACAACAACAACTTGACCAAGAAGAATCTTCAAAAATTGGATCCATGGCTGCCCTTTGTGTGATCAACAAACAACTTCAAGTGTTCATCGATTCGAAATTCAATATGGATTATGACTACGATAGTCAGATGACGAAACAGTGTTTTGCTGATCATACGGGAATCGAGGTTGACACGTTCAGAGATACACTCATCCAACTCATGGGTAATGTGAAGAGGTTCATTGAGGAAAAAGCACAGCACCAACTTAAGTATGATGACAAGGTGAAGGCATGTCGGGTGCAATCATGTGATGGTATTGGTGATTCGGGTAAAGCATCAGATGTTGGGTCAGTTGTCACGATATGCAAAGGATCAGAGACTGATAAGCTTGACACTACCAGCAGTTCAGTGAC
Organism: Artemisia annua; assembly: GCA_014162995.1. NCBI lineage: Eukaryota > Viridiplantae > Streptophyta > Magnoliopsida > Asterales > Asteraceae > Artemisia > Artemisia annua. Next base: position 23,821 of record LBNU01018397.1, on the reverse strand, counting down.
TCTTGTTACACATGACATGGATGCAGATTTCAAACCGGTAAAAGAACAAGTGTCATATGCTGAGGTACCCCTAACTGAACATCACACTGTGCTTTCCAATGAACGACCGCATACTGATCAAGTTATGCCCACTTATGACACATATTTGTTGGAAAAGACTGATAGCAATATCATTTCTGCCGCAACAAATATGAATCATAAAGGGGGAGAAAGTGATCAGGATGCTGAACGTGATGATAAGTCAAACTCTTTGTTTATGGCTGAGTATTTTAAATCAAATGATATGGTTGATAAAGAAGTTTTTAATGAACTTTCAAACAGATTTTTACAACTTGAAAAACATTGTATTTCACTTGAAATCGCAATGCAACAAAAGGAAGAAAGTTTTCAAACCAATCAACCATGTAAAAATCCGGAACTTCCTGATTTCCGAGGATTCTTTTTGTTAAATGATTTGAAAGCTCAGCTAGAAATGAAGAACTTGACAATCAACAACCTGAAAAAACGTATTACTGAGATGTGTGATATGTGTAATGAAGTTAAGGCTAACCATGTCAGTAATGAGTTTGCAACTAGAAATTTTGAGCTAAAAGTGGCTGAATTACTTTTGGAAAATGAGTCTTTGAAAAAGCATTGTAAAAACCTGAATGAGTCAATCAAAGAAACGAGAACTAAGTCGATAGAACAAACAACATCTTTGACTGCCAAAAATGATGAATTCAAAGCTCAACTCATGGAAAAGGGTTTCACAATAACAGCATTAAAGAATGAGCTTAGAAAAGCAACAGGAAATAGTGTGAACACTAAGTTTGCAAAACCATCAATCTTGGGGAGTCCAGTTTCACAATTAAATAGAAACCAATCAGTTGTTAGACAACCGACTGCGTTTAGATCTAAACGACCAAAATTTTCAAAAACTCGGTTTGCCTCCCAAGTTGATGCGGAACAAGTTTTGACAAAACCAGTCACTCCATATTATTTGCCTAAGATTATTGCTTCTAGTTCGGCTAAACCTCAACATGTAGCTACTCCTGCTCTCAGCTCCTCTAGGATTAGTTCGAAAACAGAGTCAAAACCAAGCGTTAAAGATTCAAAATTCTTATAATATAAATGACTTGGATAAGAACAATGATCTAGAAAAGGCTAGGAAAAGGGCACTACTTCATAAGGATGGTATCTTGAGTTCACAGCCTCGCATTGTGCCTCCTAGGTTATTGAGGAACACTGTTAAGGTTCAACCGGTTATGTCTAGGATTTACAGTAAGCCATCAACAATGCATAAGAAGCAAAACAAACCTAAAACTTCTCCTAGGTGGACACAAACTGCTAAATCGTTGGTGACTAGGAATATCGATAAGCCTTCCACTATGCATAAGAAGATTAGTAATTCTAGACCTTGCCATAAGTGGATCCCAACTGGTAGAATTTTTAAGCATGTTGGACGTAAGTGGATACCTACCGGAAAGGTGCTTACCAATGGCAAAACCATGGTTGACTGTGAAACCCCCAAGGGTTTGGATACTGTTGTCACTAACCCATGTATATGCAATCAAGTGTGTGATGTTAGTGCAGGTAGTCCTTACTCAGTTGCAGGTACATCAATCATTCATTACATGAGAAGACTCAAAGTATGGATGCCTAAAGCAAGCATATCTCCTGCTTCAGGAGGTCTGGAATGTCAATGATGATGTATGTGTACAATGACGTCTGAATACATCAGTTCAGGCCTCGTTCTTCAATGACTATGACACTTGAACGCCTCAGTTCAAGCCTCGGTTCTCAATGTCAACATTATGGTGTCTGCTGACAACACTTCAGGCCCCGTTCATCAATGAAAAAAAGGTTTACGATTCAGTGCGCCTTATCTTCGGAAGAAGAGAAATCTTCTTGATTTTGACCATTCTCGACAACATGGGTCATTCTTTCTCCATGTTCATACAAATCATCAAAATGGTCATACGACTCTCCACCAACACCAAATGCTCTACTTACTAAGGATGAATGGGATTTATGTTTGATGAATACTTCCAAGCCTCTACGAATGTTGATCATCTAGTTCCTGAAGCTCTTGTTCCGGTTCCTGTTGACTCAACTGGTTTACCTACGTCAATCTCCATTGATCAAGATGAACTATTTTGAAGTATTTCTCAGACTACTCACGAAACCCAATCTCCAGTTATTCTTCAAGGTGTTGATGATGACTATCATGATATTGTAGCTGCACATGAATAATGATCCGTCTTCTGGTATTCCTTTCCCAAAACCGGACTCTGAAGAATCCCCTTCTTCACGGGTTGTTGTTCCTTCTAATGTGCACTCTGTAAATCAACCACAAGAATATAAAGGAAAATGTCGGCTAAGAATTTGTAAATGGAATGTCAAGTGATCACAGAGTTTATTTGGTATTATTTATTTGAAAGTGAAGTGAAATTTCATGGGTGAGTGTACTTAGTATCTTCATGATCCTTGCAATGACGAAGACTTGGATATCTAGTTATTTGGGTAATTCTTCACTTATGTTACCACAAAATAACTATCACTCTATTCAGTGTCACAACTCACACGGAGTTGTCGATAATCAAGAGGTGATGTACGTCTTATACTTGATGGTTGGTTGGTTGAAGAGTATAAAGTACTTAGGGATTCGATGATTGCATAAACTCTCTACACCGCTCTTTGTCATACATTAGTGCAAGCTTAATTCACAAGAACGGGGAATTCTACTTCATTTTCAAATTGGGAATATCGGATTTACTTCACAAAGTGGTCATAGCATTAGCCGACTGAATATAAGGGTTGATAATGATAGTCAGAGAGTGTTTCTGTAGCAGTTGATTCTCACAGGATACATCTAAGCAAATGGTGTTCTTCTCACAAAATTTCTAGTAGTTGTGCGAAAATGTGTTGTTGATTCTGAAGTATCGAAACCAGCAAGGGGGAAAGGAGACATACATTTGAATGCAAAAAGAGTACACGTGATGAACTTAATACTTCTTCTTAATTGAAGTTATGCCGGGAAGACTAATGTCATAACCGCAGAGACAATCAGTGTCTTAACTCATGGCGTTCGGTGTATTATTCCAACTACGTGGGGGAAGTGGTCTCTCGATACTTGTGGTATGCACTACTTCAGCTTTCAGTAGGAAGAAATATGAGAAGGACATTTGGAGTGTGAGATGATATTGCTTATCGACGTCTTCATACGAGCTGATATGGTTTATGATAAACTGCTTTTGGTTAATGCTTCATGTTCACAATATTATGCTGTTTCTGAATGATCGGAACCATCAAGGGGGAAAATGTGTACATCAGGGACGCACAACAGGTTCACGTGATTGAGCTTAATTTCGAAGTTGATAATCCGTAGAGATGATCAGTGCTTCAACCTGTTACTTTGGTGTCACTGTTTCTTCTTGTATTGGGTACATGTGTACAATATGGATTAAGTTGTTATACGTAAGATAACTGGAAAGCGTGCGATGAAATGAAGATGTTGATCGATTAATCCCCTGAATAGACAACTGCTCTAAAACCGCAGAGCAATGTGTACATTTGAGACTCACAAAAAGGTCATGCGATCGAGCTTAATCATTTATACCGGATTTGTAACCGCAGAGATGATCCATGTTTTATCTTGTTACTTCGGTATTGTCGTTGTTCTTCGGGTTTTTCGAGCGTCATATAATGAGACTTTTTGCATCACTTCAACTACTTGGAGAAGTGGTCTCATATAGATGACAGTCGGTTTGGGGGATAACTACCAAAGCTTCAAATTGAAGAGGCTAAAATTCGACGATTTGGTGTTGCCTAGTGATTAACTCAGCTGTGAGAGTCTAATGATTTCTTATCAACCTGTGCTTGGTGAATTGTTGTGACTTGAGATGTTTTGATTAGTCTGATTGTAATTTGACGTTGTGAGTTAAATATTTACAACTTGACTTATTGTGATCGGATCTATTGTAACTTGACTCGTCGCGACTTGACACTTAGTGCTAATTGTGACTTAACTGAGATCTCACACTAAGTCTAACTCGCATATCACATCTTTCGGTTTCTTTTGTTGACTTTAGTAAAATCCCGGGAGAGAATCGATCTCTCGGTTTAAGTCACAAGAGGTGTAAAATCTAGTTTAAGATTATATCATGGCAACTACGGCCTCACACTATCANTTTACAAGGTGGCTATTGGACTTAAATTTTCACAAATACCTTGCCGCTCAACTTAATGACCACAACACGTTAAATTGAAAACGGGTCATTAATTGAGGGGGAGGGTATTTGCTTAAAATTTCTGCACCTTTAAAAGCTTTGTGCACCAGCAGCAGTGAAAAAGTGTCTCAAAATCAGTAAATGTTAAAACTTTTATCACACTTTCTCCCAATTTTCTTCTAAAATCATTTAAATCAATTGGGATCACAAAATCTCAAAAGATTTGAAATTTTTTGATCGGGGGAGAGAATGTGATTTAAATATGAAATCTGATTTTAAATGTGATGTTTTTGGACTCAAAAGTTCGCTCTCCCATATGTGCTAAAATTTTGAAGTTTTTTGAATTTTAATCAAAGCTCATATTGAGGGGGAGCAAGTGAATAAATGGTGAATAAATGATCTCAAATGTAAGCTCACCCGTATGTGCCAAAGTTTTAAAACTTTCAAAATGAATCTATCAATGTGCACATATTGAGGGGGAGCAAGTGGCTAAGAGTCTTTCGCGTGTTTTTACAATAATAAATAGAAACCGTGAATTGTTAACGAATCAGATTTGACTCATGAATTGACGAAACATGAAAAGTCGTGAATCGAAAGGACTAGTCCTGGCCGGGTAATAATTTCAAGCTGGTTTAACCAGTGATGCAAGTGTGTCTCGAAGATGACTGGTCTAAGTAGAAAGTACCGTTTTTTGAGAAACTCTTCTTAGATGTATACTTTGACGGGTCTAACTTCCTATTTAAGGAATGTTAACAACTTCAAGTTAGTTATTAGGGCTAGTTATCACCTAAAAGCTGATA
>LBNU01018397.1:3581-18370 GCA_014162995.1 Artemisia annua | reverse complement strand
CAATACAAGAATTCAAGAATTAATTTCTGGGGTGACCTCCCTTAGGGGGAGATTGTTAGGAATACGATTTTTCTTATAGAAGATTCGGTCACCCCAAGTACGATTAAGCATTGTTTAGCTCGTAGTATTTATAATAGTAATTAGTACGTAGATTAGTAATAGTTAGTATTCGTGGAGTCGGGTTGGGTCTTTACCCACTGTCAGCCCGATCCACAGCTCAGTAGTGGCAAAATACCTTGTACATATAAAAGGCCCCCTCCTTCCTTGGAGAGGGTTGGACCTTCTCATAATCTATTTTCTTTTTTTTGGTTTTCTCTCAAGGTTCCCAACTCTCTCTACTTTCTCTCTCTAACTTCTCTCTAGTTTTTCTTCTCTTTCTTACCTATTTGATCCATACCACTTAACCTTACGAGTTTGATATTATTTGGTAACCTACATATCCAAAACACCCTCACACACACAAAAAATCAACAAATTTACGTATGATCAAGAAAGTGACCAAATCAATCTCAAAGGGTTCTCACAAATCATTAACTAGAAACCGAGCATATGATCATCACTTCAAATATAACACGTTTCACATATCATACGTGAACAATACGTCTTCCATTTTGTTCAAAACCAAAAAGAATCTGACCAGAAACTTTTAGTGTATTGGTTGTCCCTTTGATCCGCTGAATACAATTTTATGGTAGCTATATTACTAAAACTTAATAAGTGTACTTGGCTGTAATTCTAAAATAGACCATGTGTCATGAACAAATAAATGGTATCGATTAAAATACTAAAAGTATGGGTTAAAATTTGGATACCTTATTAATTTGTTTTATAAAGCATTTCAACCTTTGCATCCCACATCGTTCGAAGAGATCAAATATTCTTTGTTATATACTATAGTTTGCATGGATGATACGTGTTTAGAAGGGTGTTATGTTTCTAACATAACTGATATCCCATGTTTAATTCATAAAATAACAATTAAACTTGGGTTTCGGAAAATGTAAATTCTAAACTTTTTAACTTAACTTAATTTTGATTGTTTCAACTTTGTACTTTAAAAAGTTTAATTACAAAGATTCAGAATACATTTTTTATGCTTCTAGATCAAAAGCGAAGCCACATGAAGACTACGAAGGGTCATGACCTCCTAAAATTTGCCATATTTATATTATATACCTTTGTACTCATGCATAATTTATGTTAGGGGGAGTTTATACGGACCCTCTTATAGGGAGGTTTCGTGGGGCCCTATGCATTGCAGGTTTGTACGGTGTGCATCGCGGTTTATATAGTTTGACCAAAACCCCCTATTGTCAAATCGTAAGGGGGTCTTAATAACATAACCTTTATGTTATAAACATTAAACTTTCTAAATAAATTATGGTTTAACCCTCTTATATTTTATGTATTACCTTTCGGCCTTTCTAGAAAAATTGATCAACCTCCGCTACTCAGACAAAGACAAAAAAAAGTAAAAAACTAAGAAAGGAAAAACTATTATAATTATTAATTATTAGTTGGTTGGTTGGTTGGTTTTTTTTTTTTTTTTTTTTTTTTNTGGTTCAACTATTTAGGAAGGTCTATTGTGCTAGTTTTACAAGACATGAAGGGTTAGTTAAAGTGTTACAAGACTTCACTTCACATAATAAACTACCGCCCCTCCTTATCTCATACACTCTCAAATCCCTATATATACAAACACCAAATCAAATCACACACACATTCACTCTGTTTATTTATTTTTATTTTTAAATTAGGGTTTTTGAAAATTAACATGGCGGATGAAGAAGAAGAGTACGAGAGTGATCCCGAACAAGCCAAACTGTCGCTAAAGATGCGACGGAGAACCGTCGCTAGTGACGACGAAGAAGAAGATGACGACGATAATAATAATGATGTTAGGGTTTCTTCTAGGGTTTCTGATTATGAATCTGATGAACAAGGTGGTGCTGCAGATGATGATTATAATGATGATGTGTATGATGATGATGACGTGGCAGATGAGGAGTTAGTTGAAGATGTTGTTGTGGGGACGGTTACGGGGGAGAACGATGGTCGAATTGATAATGTGGATGGAGAATTTGGAGAAAGGGAAGGTGAAAGGGAGGGTAAGGGAAGGAGGGAGGGGAGAAGAAGGAGAAATGAGCCGTTTGCGGTGCCGACCTGCCGGGGCGTTTTATATGCATGATGATCGGACTCGAGGTAGTTCTGCTGGTGGTGGTGGTGGTGGTGGTGCGAGAAACAGGTAGTTTTGTTATTAGTGTGCATACAAAATTTTGTAGCTTTAGTATGTACGTGTTATTGTAGTCGGTTTTACCAAGTATATCTCTATTACTAAGTAGCTAGCGTCTTTGAAACGATTAAAAATACAACCCGGGCTGTTTATCATGTACTCTTGGTTCATTTGCCCCTTTAGGCTTTTTTACGGTATTGGCATTTGCAAACTAAATTGGTTGATAACCTAGAAATTGATAAACTAACATGTAACCGGGATCTTGATGTTCATAATAGGGTGAGTTTGAATCAATTTGATGTAAAAAGGTATTGGCATTTGCAAACTAGACAGCTAGAATGTGTAAGGGCTAAAGTGTTTGAATCAGTTAGATGTAAAAAGGAAGAAGCTTTGACCATTATCACACTATTACTTTCCGTCTACAAGTTGCTTATCATGTAATTTCATTTGCTTCTTTAGGCTTTTTAGGGAATCGATATTTGCAATGTAAACTTCTAGGATAACCTAGAAATTGATAAAGTAACATGTAAGCTCTCTTGATTTGTATATGAATGGGATGGTGATGCTCATAATCTGGTATATGTTTTGGAAACACTTGGAAACTTGGGTACTTAGGGAGAAGCGGGATAGTAGGAGAATAACTCATAACTAAGTGGGCATAGCCTCATAGTCTTACAGAGAACAAAGTTTATATTTAAAAAAAAAAATCACATTGGATTGGAATACGGAAGTGTAATTGGAAGAGAATTCTTAGGTTGAGTTGAAATATACTTGGAGAAGCCAAGAAAGACTCTGTTTGTGTATGCTCACTAGATTAGTTATAAACATGACAGTAATCACCTAGATGTTCTGTAATAGTGTGCCAGATTTTATGTAAAAGTACCATGCTTTTTAGAATCTGCAGTTTAACACACTTGGCTCTTGGAAACATACATTTTTTCACTTCTTAAGATTTATGACTAATTTGTTATTTAATATTTATTTTGTTAGTGCGAGCAAGATTTGCGTGAATCTGTCCATTTTTGTTTATGCTGCCATCCACCTGTTTACTGGTGTAATAACCAGTACTCCAAATGTTGTTAGAAATTAGCTCATATCTGACTGTCTAGTGATTGATGAATCACTTCTAACATAAATTTGATTCTTACGTGACTAGAACGTTATGCTGTACCATTCGTATTTAGTGACTGCAACATTATCAAACACCAACATAGCCTAAATCTGCCATAGGATACATACATCAGGCATTATATATGAGTTCTGTAACTGTTTTACAGAATGCTATATAATTTGAATTTAGTTATATGAGGGCTATTAACTATGATGAGTAACATATGATTTTAATTAGCTAATGGAATTCACATTTATATTCCCTGAACTCAACCGTAAGGTTTTGACTCCCTCGATATGCGGAAAGGATAGCTATTGAGGAAATTAGTTTGTTCATATGGACTAGTTCCTTTATAGAAACTACTCTTACTTGTATGCTATATCCTTCTAATCAGATACGTCTGGAATCCTACTCCTCTGGCAATCAAGATGTTACCTTTGTTGATAAACACGGAAAACATTCATTGGAAACATCATCTTTTGTGATAATAGATGCATCTGTTTTCAAGATTCAGCACATTGTTGGTCATAAGCTAAAACTGTTATTTTATTTTTTATTTATTTTTTATTATTATTTTTTTAATGTGTTGTAGATTTAAGTTGCAAGTAAGACATTTGTTGTGTTTGCTGCAGTTATCTCATTTTAGTGTCCTATTTTAGGCTGTAGAAGTAGAATTTAATTTTAGCTAGTCGTCACTTCATTAGTTTCAGTCTATGGATGATATTTCTTAGTCGTATAGCATTGGATGCTGATACTTAAATGACAAGTTTTATTAAAATGATTCTAGGCGAACTCTTGGTGGTAGGAAATTGTGGGAGTTGAGAGATGAAAAGAAATGGGGGCATGACAAGTTTGAGGAATTGACTACGCACGAAAGACACTATGATGAGGTAACTAATTACATCTGGAAGATGCGTATATGTCATAAGCTATTCTTTATATATCTTTTTAGTATAATGTATATGTTTGTACAATCAGGGTAGGAGGCTTCCCAGGGGCCGTAATCGAGCTCGCGGTAGAAATCGAGGAGAAGATCGTCAAATTGCACGGGAAAACAGGCCGAAAGCCCAGAACAATAATAATAATAATCAAATCAATGCACCCAAGTCTGTGAGAGGCAGAGGCCCTAGAAGGTATCAACCTTCTACGGATAAAAACTATGGGGCTCCAGCACAAAGTAGACCGTGAGTAAAAATATGATTATTTTGTTTCTTCATTATTACTTTTATGATGTGTTCGGTAATTGATACACTATAATCTTTTAGGCCTGCAAAGCCAATGGATAAAACCTCACATGTAAGTTCAGGAAGAGCATCCACAGCCACATCAACATCAGAATCTTCTCATGTTCCAGTTGGGAATAATGTTGTTGCGTCAAACTTGAATTCTGCTTCTCCACCATTTTACCCTTCTGGTTCTTCGAATAAAGAACCCAACCTGACTCAGAAAAAGGATGGTCAAACTGGATCGCTCAATCGGGGTGCACGCCCCCCTGTTTTGAGGGAGAATTATGCAATTTCTCAGTCCAACAATCTGAGGGGAAGAAATAGTTCTGATTCTTTAGGTATGGACAAGCTCTACATAGATGATTCAGTCTCTTCTATCCAACCCAACAATCGAGGTCTCTCGTACATAAATTCATCCCAACCTTCTCAAACAAGGGCAGTGGGGAGAGGTCCAGTTTCATTTGGGCAAGCGGCCTATCAGCCCGTGCCATCTCATAACCAAGTAAATAGGGTTTCTTCGTCAAGCCAAGTTAATTCATTTCAGCGAGCTCCTGTTCCAAACCAGTTTCATCCCAATATTCAACTCTCTGGTCAGCAGTATATGCCTCGATCTGCTAGTGGATCTCGAGCGTCCTCCCCACCCAAAACATCCGGTCCCATGCATGCAATTGAATCTATGGACTTGGAATCCTCTACAGAATCTAATGATTCTAAAACAGCATTGGTTGGTAAAGGAAAAGGTAGCATTCCAAGCAGCGGAATGAACTCATTTTCTTATGCCGGGGCGCAGCTTATGGGAGCCTCTGGGAGCCTTGGTGGTAACTATGGTGATCAAAACTTTCCTGGAGCTCCAACATTTTTGCCAGGTAAAGGACTCTTTGGTAACATTTACTCAGGGATTAAACTGTTTATTTCATCAGTTTCTTGATACATGAAATAATGGTATCTAATATTTTGGTTTTGTGGATGCTATGTAGTTATGCAATTTGCAGGCCAGCATCCTGGTGGTCTTGGAGTTCCTGCTGTTGGCATGGCATTCCCTGGCTATGTTGGTCAACCCAATGGGATGGGAAACTCAGAGATGACATGGTACTATAGCTTACCAATTCTTAGTGTACCTTTTTCAAAAAATTTACAACTGTGTATAGTTATCTGTTTGATTGTTGATAAGTTTGCTCTGTTCAAGCCACTTTAACCTGGCTATGTTACTGAATGTGCTTGGCAGTATATATTATATTTTGCTTAGACATAGGAAACTGTTTCTATTGATTTTAAGAGGATGCTCTGTGTTTCTGGACACTTAGAATGTATCCTCTTATTTTTGAAATCCTTAAGATCTTGTTAGGGTTTCTTGGTCGGTAAAGAGAAGTGAGGTTTTGACTTCTATGAACCAATTATATCCCTTATGTACTTAAGTTTTTTTCTGGAATTATTGGCTTATTGTGCGTTGAAACTTGTGGGCTGAACTAAGCTATTTTCTTTTATATTATCATTGAATTTGAGAACATCTTTGATCATGTCATACCAGGCTACCTGTTTTGGCTGGTGCTGCTGGAGCTCTAGGTGCTGCTGGAGCTCTAGGTGCTGCTGGAGCTTTAGGTGCCACTGGAGCTCTAGGCTCATCGTATCCATACATCACAATGGATGGTGCTTATAATGCTCGGTCATCTGGACAGGCGTCTTCGTTAGCTCCTACCAGGTCTGTTGCTTTTCCTTGCACTTGGCATCTTACTTTTTTAGGGGTGTATGCCAATATGGACGCAAGGGCATCTAGTCAAGCTACAGTAACGTAATGCATAAAGGACATTTACGTTCATTTCTGCTGTTCACTGACTCTGCTATTTCATTCTTTTTTGTTTGCTGCAGCAAAGACAATAATACACATAAACCTGGCAATGAAGTGAAGCCTTCTCAGAAACCTGGTAAGACACAATTCTGGTTTCTTAAACGTAATCTTGATAACTTATAGGCATATATGCACTTTTGAATTTAACTTATTTAAGATTTATAATTTTTGTAATGAGCTATGTCATTCCTTTACCTAACACATACATCAAAAATTCGATGGTATGCCATAAAGTTTATAGATCTGGCTTTTACTTAATAATTCAAAAATTATATCTTTGGCTCTCATATGAAGTCTGCTTGAATCTTTTCTAAACTGTTAAATCAATTTTGATCTTGCAGAGCTTGCAAATGATGAGTTGAGGCAGAGACAAAATAAAGCTCGTAGGCAAGTTATTAATTTTGGATCTTTGTTATGGCTTGAGTATTGTTTTTATCTTGCACAGAAGTTATTCATTTTAGTTCTATTACTTTCTGTGCAGATACACTGAAATGAAGTTTGATAAGTGAAGTATTAAATAGGTCAAACCTATTCAAATTATCTGATAAAGATGAGTTTTCAACTGAATTCCTGATGTTCTGAAATTTTGAGTGGTACTTGTGGTGCTGCAGGCCTTAGGCCGTCTGTGATCTCCAGTTTGCCCCTGGAGCACTTTGGACAGTTGTAGTATTCCCCAATTATTTAAGGTACTCAACCATGTATAATTTTTTTTTTATCATGTTCTGGGTTTCCGTCATGTGTGTTCTCATCTTTGGTTGTGTATGACTTCGAGGTTTCAGCTGATAAAAAGTGTCCTTATCTGTGTCCAATTGTGTGGCATTCAAATTTACTTGCTTGAGTTTATTGTAGTAACTATCGTAGATCTGAACTAAGAACCTATGGTATCAGGCTATATGTGTTCGATAGTTATAATGATGTTTTATGATATATTGTTGGGGGATATAAAATTTAGACAGAATGAGGATTTAAAATTATGAATGTTTTGCAAATAGTTACTTCTGAATACACTTGTTACTTAAGGGTTGACATGAGAGTTCAAAATTTTGTTTCCCATGAAAGACCTTCGGGGAGCAGAACCAGAGCATGTGTTGTTTCCAGCTTCTCATCATCTTTGCGATTTTTTTATTTTTATTTATTTTTATTTTTTATTATTATTTTTTTGGTAGTGTGATTTACATTATTATCACGCATTAGGATTGCAAGCTGAAACCAAAAACTGCACTTATATGTGTGAAGTGGGAATTCATTTTGTCACTACATTAATTCTATTATTTTAGTCATCTAAAAAAATGTGAGCTTGTTAACGCTGTTGGTTACATGGATTTTACATTTTCAAGTAAATGCATCAAAAGCGTAAATAATCTTACCAAGGCTTTGTTGGATTTAAGCTCCTTTATGTAATACAGATGTGGAATCTGAGTCATGTCGTGGGTATGGTGATTATGAGTGCAATAACTTTATCAGTATCAAGTGTAATATCGTTTAGAACTTGTAACAGCTTGTAGCTCTGGAGTACATGATCTAAAGTGTGGTGACCATATGGAAATGATTTTTTCTATTTGTTGATGATACGATAACTATTGCAATTCAAGTATTTGTTATTCCGAGACTGATAGTAATGTTTGTCTCTGTACATTCAGGTATGTGTTAGAAACGCCTGCTCATGCTGCTTTCTCATAGCAAAAGGAATGCAGCCTGACAGGTAGCAGGAATTTTTTTGGATGCAAGGTATATGACATGTGATAAATATGAATTTATAGTTTACATATCAACGCTCAACACAATGTGACTCTTTGACATGTTTGCATTTTCAGGTTTATTGTGGCTTGTTTCTTTTCCTTTTCTTGTGTGGAAGTGTTTGGCAGGCCTTTGTTGGAAAATTATTTTTGGGAAAATACTAAAAGAACAAGAGATATCATGCAGTCAGTAGCTTTGTGTCAAGTGCAATCAAACATTTCTCGTAGACACAATGGTTTTTACCTCCTGTATTTTGGTTTTGCCGACTTTTAAGGATTAAGTTTTGTGTTTGGGGGTTGAATTTGCTGTCTATTTTGCAAGCATGTTTGGGAATTCCTTATCTTGTTTGGGACACTTTTATCTTATTGTATTGACTTTGGTTCAATGGCAGATGTGTTTCTTTTTCCTAACATGTGACTGTTGCAATAAAGTTAAACTCCAGTCTCTCTTCTCCTTTGTTTACTGGTAAAATTGAGCCTTTATAAGTATTCTCCTCCTGAATCTGAGAGTTATTTTCTCACAGTACCAAGATCTTTTTTATAAAACTCCAAATGGGTAAAACTTCCACACCTATTTTACACACATTGCACAGTTAGGACTCACCGGCAGTTTGATGTGGCTTATGCAAATACACCTTGAATATTTTTTTGGGTAAAGAATACGCCGTAAGTCAAATTCACACTTGATATGTTGTTCATAGTTTGGACCTGACTTCAATTCAGACTGACCCTTGTGTAATACACATACTTATTGCTGTAAATGAGTCAAAGTTTTAGATTGTGTCTGTAAGAGAGTGGAAAAAATGCCCAAACCTCTCCTTAGTCGATAGGAGAACTGGACGTTCAGGTTGAACTCTTTCAAACATGCTTAATCATGCTTGGTTTCTCATGAACACTTTTTAAGCTCATAGATATTTCTCATACCAAGGCTTTCAAAGACTTGTTAAGCTATTGAATCCAATGAGCTACAACTATAAGGGTGCGTTTGGTTTACCATCCGGAATCACAATTGGTATGAATTTGATAAGAGGGTGGTATAGGATTGTATCTAGGGCTGTCATTCGGGTTGACCCGGCCGGGTTCGGGTAAACTCGGGTCAAGACTCCAAAAAAACATACCCGAATCCGACCCTATTTAGAACTCGGGTCAATTCGGGTTCGGGTCAACTCAGGTCGGGTCAATTCAGGTTCGGGGTCAACCCGAGTATTTTTACATTGTAAATTGTTAGTTTTGCCGGGTTAGTCGGGTTGGGGTCGAGTTGAGGCTAAAAAAACATACCCGAACCCGACCTTGTTTAGAACTCGAGTCAATTCGGGTNATTCCTTATCTTGTTTGGGACACTTTTATCTTATTGTATTGACTTTTGTTCAATGGCAGATGTGTTTCTTTTTCCTAACATGTGACTGTTGCAATAAAGTTAAACTCCAGTCTCTCTTCTCCTTTGTTTACTGGTAAAATTGAGCCTTTATAAGTATTCTCCTCCTGAATCTGAGAGTTATTTTCTCACAGTACCAAGATCTTTTTTATAAAACTCCAAATGGGTTAAACTTCCACACCTATTTTACACACATTGCACAGTTAGGACTCACCGGCAGTTTGATGTGGCTTATGCAAATACACCTTGAATATTTTTTTGGGTAAAGAATACGCCATAAGTCAAATTCACACTTGATATGTTGTTCATAGTTTGGACCTGACTTCAATTCGGACTGACCCTTGTGTAATACACATACTTATTGCTGTAAATGAGTCAAAGTTTTAGATAGTGTCTGTAAGGGAGTGGAAAAAATGCCCAAACCTCTCCTTAGTTGATAGGAGAACTGGACGTTCAGGTTGAACTCTTTCAAACATGCTTAATCATGCTTTGGTTTCTCATGAACACTTTTTAAGCTCTCAGATATTTCTCATACCAAGGCTTTCAAAGACTTGTTAAGCTATTGAATCCAATGAGCTACAACTACAGGGTGCGTTTGGTTTACCATCCGGAATCACAATTGGTATGAATTTGATAAGAGGGTGGTATAGGATTGTGTCTAGGGCTGTCATTCGGGTTGACCGGGCCGGGTTCGGGTCAACTCGGATCAAGCCTCCAAAAAACATACCCGAATCCGACCCTATTTAGAACTCGGGTCAATTCGGGTTCGGGTCAACTCGGGTCGGGTCAATTCAGGTTCGGGGTCAACCCGAGTATTTTTACATTGTAAATTGTTAGTTTTGCCGGGTTAGTCGGGTTCGGGTCGAGTTGAGGCTAAAAAAACATACCCGAACCCGACCTTGTTTAGAACTCGAGTCAATTCGGGTTGACCCGATTGACCTGTAACACCCCCAAAATTCGGGTCTAGCGGAAGCATACATGCATTGGGGTGCTACGAAATTGGTATCACAACACAAGGAACAAAGAATAGTTTTTATCTCATTAATATAAAATAAAAGTTGTCATGTAAGACATAATGTTTACATGATATAAAAATAGTGTACAACTTGGCATCAAGAGTTAATCACAACGATATCCAAAAGATGGGCA
This sequence comes from Artemisia annua, assembly GCA_014162995.1. Lineage (NCBI taxonomy): Eukaryota > Viridiplantae > Streptophyta > Magnoliopsida > Asterales > Asteraceae > Artemisia > Artemisia annua. The sequence continues at coordinate 7,694 of LBNU01018397.1, read as the reverse complement.
CGACGGCACCAAGTAGTACGAACACGAGAGTACTTCCTAATACGCATACGATAATCTCAAAATATAGTTCGTACAATAATAAAGTCCATAAAAGATGATGTGTCATAGTTTTCGTGGATTACTCGGATCATTACTTATAAAAGTTCGGTATCAATGTTTTCGTAAGAAAGGTTTATGTTTTGTGTGGTGTGGTAAGAAGATATAGACTCAAAGTACAACTCACTCCAAAATGATAATTACTTCAACGTACAACTCATGCCAATAGAGGAAAAGATATCGACATATGACTCACGCCCAAGAGGAAATCGACATTGTCAAGATCAAGAAATACTAATCAACTCAAGTCATTTAAAGAAAAACCTAGAAAATGACCATGATTAACCATATAATTTAAATAGATTAATTGGTAGTTTCGGTATTTTCCCCATAATTCCAAATGGTTTATATAAAACATACTCGTTTTATAAAGATATCACAAGTTAATAACTCTATTACGAAAGAGTTTTAAGGATTTAAATAAAACTATACAATTTAAATTCTTTGTCGGGTTTTAATAAAATAATCTTATAAAAGATTAGAAATACAAGTGTAAGTTTAGAAAGTTTTATATAAATTTCGGCATGACGCGTCCATTTATATAACCTTCCCAAGTCAAAGACTTTAATTAAACTCAATTCTCCAAACGGGTATTTCCCGACAATTTAATAGAAAACTATAATGTATATTCATTGGTTATTAGACGTTATTTACTTATTGTATATTCGTCGCGAATCAAATATATTGAATTCGTATAGAGTCTAATATATTGTATTCGGTCCAAGTCCAATAAGTCTAAAAATATCCATTGTCCAATAATTCGAGTCCGACATATATCCAATATTAACCAAGTCATAATCCGTTATTCAAGTGTCCGTACAATATTTAAATTATCCAAGTTCAATTATACTTCCAAGAAGCAGTTTAAGATGACCATTAACTCAATAATTTGAAAGAAGCAAGTGGTTCAAAATAAGAAATCTCACAACAAGTTTATCCAACAAGCTCAAGCAAACACACACCTTTTAAAATATATAAGTCGAATAATAATCTTTACACAGATAAACACCCCCTTGGTGTGTCTGTTTACTGAGCCGAGCACACACCCTATGTGGGTTGTAGTGGCAGACCCAAGACCAAGACATATGACACTCGACACCCTTGCGATGTCATTGAGTTGAGACCCAACCACAAGGACCACCTTGTGGTCTTTGGTGCTTAACCGAACACAACCAAAGGTGAGCAACAAAACATTAAGTAACTTCCCAGATTTAAACACAAGCAAAGATACATGAACTAAGTCAAACCGAGACTAAGCTGTGAACCAAAATAGGTCGAGATTATGAGCTCAAAATAATAACCGTGAACAACATTTCGACAAGGGAAAATAAATCGAGACCCAAGAATAGATAACAATCCACAAGTACTGGTCTTATCCTTTTTATACCACACGAAACCAAATAAAAACAATATAAACATTTTTAGATCCTTTTCATAGCCACCAAATTAATATAAACTGATTTAGGTTCGTTTTAATAAACTTTTAACCCACAAACTCAACAATCCTGTTTTCACCATTTTAGATCCACGAAAATATATAACACGAAAACTCAACAATCCTGTTTTAATAATAACGAGTTTCCAAGGTTACCAAGTCGAGAAAAGAAGAGATAGGGTCGAGATGAGGAGGCGGGGATGGTGTCTTCTTCGAGTACAACTCGAACCATCAGCAGCAAACAAACAGACCCTTGATCCTTCTCACGATAATGGCGTCAAAACAGCAACAAGGATGGCGGCGTCGACAACACAACTAACTCTCGATCTATACTAGACTTGGTCAAGAAGTTGAGGTAGGGGCGCGTGTGAAGGTTTCATAGTGCGAGATCTTTACCACGATTACACAACAACGATAGTTGGTGGGAGTGGCGTATGATGGTGGATAGAGGCGGTGGTCAACAGCAGCACAGGGTGGCCAAAGAAAAATGGCAGCGGCGGCTGCTTATTTGAGGAGGAGAGGGAGGAGGCCGGTTATAGGATAGGAAAAAAATGAAAACCCTAGCTTGCAAAGTGATATATATAAACATGTTTCTAAATTTGCAAAACAAAGTATAAGATTTCCAATAGATGGAGGGGCGTGGGTGAAATATTAACACAGGGACTCAAGCTGTAATTTTTGTAAACTTTCTCGAATGAGATTCGGGGCTCGTTTAGGCTAGTAAACGAGGGATTCATGATACGAGCATAGCACCAATGCACTAAAAATAATATTTCTGATAAGATTGACTATAAATACGTCTAGTTTCTCGAAAATGATTCCAAACTCAAAATAAATGATCTTTTCTCCAATTAGAACTTAGGAGGAATTTTGCGGGTTGTCACAGTCTCACCTCCTTAAAAGAATCGTGTCCTCACGATTCAATTCAAGTTACTCATCACGTTCCAAAAGAAATAGGCATACACGCACGAGAATTCATTCTCACGTTCACTACGCGAGTTTAGGATCCTTTAGCGAGTTTCGACGAACTCTATTGATAGGAATACGACTAAATGAAAGTCGTCAAATTCCAAGGTTCAAGATTCCAATAGGTCAACAAGGTTCGAACGTTAAGATATTAAAATTTCTCCAAGAGGAATAACAACGGCCTCAATGGCAAGTCATTACTTAGATTGTAGACATAAGAACGTCGTGAGTGCTGCTGAGTTCCGACGGCAGCTTGAGTTGGTGAGCTACCGACCTAACTCTAGCAAGAATCTGAAAGGATCGATACAACAAGAATTTATAAAGTTTACGTCATCAGGGTTTCTAATCATCCCCGAGTAGCGTACATCTCCGTTCCGCCTTCAAACGATCTTCTTGATAGATTTACGTACAAATTTAAAGTCAGAAAGTTGGGTATCTCCATCTTTATCCAACAAGTCGGCGATCAGCACTCGCGACCGTAGAGGGTCTTTTGCAGTGCCGTTGAAATCCCGAAAGAGTAAGTAAGAGGGAGATGGACCAACAGGAGGTGAACGGATTAAGTAGGATTTACCAATAGATACTCAGGTAGAGGTCGGGATTCGTTTCCCGAGGTCTAGCTTACGATGTAGCAGTAAAATAAAATCGACAAAAGGATTTGTGAAACGGCTCATAGGATAATAGGAAAACAACCCATTGTTTAAAAATTACAGGAAAGTCAATTCTAAATTTTCATCTTGATTTCATAATCTTGCCGCAAGGCAATAAAATGTTAAGTGAAATCGTCTAATCAAGCTATTCGCAAAATAACGTACAAGGTATCAAGGAAACATTTCACCATTTATAAAACGATAGTTAGATCAAAATTTTGATATTTAGGATAGTAGCAAGGTTGCATTCAGATCCATAGCATGACAAAAATATTTTATAAAATCGTCTTGTGAGACAATTTCGTAAAATGGTTTGTGAGATAACAAGAAAAACAGTTATCCTTTATCAAGTAGTGGAAAAATCAAAATTTTAATTTTTGCGAGATAGCAGTAAAACATCTTGAAATATGGCAACATTTTGTAAATTACTTTTCAAAGCAGTTTCACTATCCAATAAGAGAGGGAGCAAAGATAAAGAATATTTCCGAGGGACGAGTGAAAGAAATAGGTGGTTGTCCCAAGGGTCGTGATTCAAGTTACCTCTCAAAATCTTAAGAATTCTGTTACGCACGAAATCCTTTCTAATTGGGAGATTTAACAAGTTCAAAGTACAACTCGGTAATAGGATGTCGATTGCTACTAGCAATCGGTTAGAGTCGATTGACTCGGCACGATACGTACGTTAGAGGTGGAAAGTACAACCTCAATTGAACATCTTTGCTAAAACAACATCGATTGAGAAAAATGAATATCCTCAACTAAGAAATGAATAACGTCGATTAAGATAACGAACATCATCGATTAAGGAAGTGAATGTCCTCGATTAAGAAAATAAACATCCTTGGTTAAGAAAAATCGTCACTTGGGTAGCCTACTTCGATGGAATAAACTTTCCCATCCTCGAGCAAAATCACCAAAACCTTAAACTTCGTAACAACTTGATTTTAGCTTAATCTCGCAACTCATCAA
>LBNU01018395.1:9394-21205 GCA_014162995.1 Artemisia annua | reverse complement strand
TGGGCTCAAGTGTCTTCTTCGTTTCTCCATAAGGTATTCAACCCTTCTCTCAAGCTCACTAATGTTTCCCTCGGTGATTTGGTTGGCTTTGTCGGGTGATGAGTATGTGCTTACTGCCGCGTGCACCTCGTGGGAAATTTGCAACAATTCATCATCGTCGGATGCGAGCTCCTCAATGATTTCCCATGATTCTTCGGTGCTCCTATCACGCAATCTGCCCCCGGCTGCTTGATCGATGGCACGCTTGGTGTGGTAGTCAACATGGTCATAGAAGATTTGAATTTGAAGCCAGAGGTTGATGCCATGATGAGGGACTCGCTGGAGTAAGTCTTTGAATCAAATCCATGCTCCGTAGACAGTTGCGCCTCGACGTTGCTCAAACATCAAGATATCCTTCCTTAGCTTGGTAGTTCTCCCCGGTGGGAAAAATTGAGCAAGGAAACGGGTTGTGAGATCATCCCAAGAGGTGATGGATCCCGCGGGAAGTCGCTCAAGCCATTGACTAGCTTGGTCCCGTAGAGAGAATTGGAAGAGACGCAATCGGGTTTTACCTCTCGAGGGATCTCAAGAGGCTTACAACCCCACCAGGCAGTGTACCTGACCGATGTAGTATAGGATAGTGGTAAGTACGGGGGATTGATCGTTCTCTCACAGGGAATAGTGTTCGTTAGGACAGAAAAACTACTCTAATAGGTTTAAGGGTGAAGGAAGTTTCTTTTTGTATTTTTATATTTTTAGGAAAGCAAGTAAAATCTCGGTTTTGAAGGAGTGGGCGGAATTAGTTGCTAGTCAACTAACCCAAAATTACTACAATTGCAAGTAAAATAAAATAACTAAACTATTTGGTTGTGAAAACTATATGGAGAAAAGTTGTGTTTACTTAGACTTCATTACTCCCTAACTATCTTTTACCGGTTAATTGATATGTATGTTACTTGTGTGGATGAAGGGTGTATTCCTAATAACTCATGGAGTGNATCACTATTATAGTGGAGGTATTTTGGGTCATCGAAGTCAAAAGGATCTTCTTGATATCTAGAACTCAGCCTACTAACGTCCTTAAAGAATCCACATGATAAGTCAGAAGTGTTTCTGCATCCTCTTCTCACATCTTCATCACATAACACGAGTTGAGAGCCTAGATTATCAAGTCCTTCATAATCAATCCCTTTAAAGTCTTTCATCTTATATGGAGTTTGGTACGAGACTTTCCTAATCCCATCGGTGAAAGTCATGATTCCATTAAGCTTGTCCACAACTAAGTTTGTGACTTCACAGAAAGGTGTCCCAAAAACAACTTGCGATAACCTAGGATCGATGTATCCTTCAATATTATCAACAATTGTGAAGCTCATAGTGAATGTCATGTTGCCTACAAACACCTGCACACCTTTGTCGATACCTACAACATCCTCTCCCTTGTAGATCATTCCCCTTCTAAAGATACTGTTGTAATAAAACAAGGACATCACGTTCTTGGGCAAGCATGTGTCAATGTAAACATTATAAAAGTGTTTGCAACCGATCATACAGGGTATTTTGAGATTAGTTGGATCGCCTCGCTTTATCCTACCAGGCCTTCTGCCTTGCAGCCCCCATGTGTTGCAAATTTCAGATGGTTGATACTCATACACCTCTTCATTACCATCTCGAAAGATCACTGTCCTGACACCATCGGTAAATAATGCACTGCTATCATCCTTATCGAGTTTCACTTCTGTTGCTTCTATGAATGGTTTCCCTAGAACAAGGCTAGTTAAGGATGGGCTGATGATCGAGCTCATGTCATTGAATATGGTTAGGTCAATGTTAAAAGAGAACTTCCCAATCACAATTGGCACCCTTCCAACTGTCCCAATGATATTAGACCCCTTATATGTAACTTGTCCATTGAAGGTCTCGTTATATAGAGAAAGAGATATTGCATTCATTGGGGAATTGGGGTCTATATAGGCATCTTTTATCAGCTTTCTTCTAGCGGTGCAGGATATTTTGAAAACATCGGAGGCACCCTCTTCTACCCTTTCTATGGACCCGATGTGTAATCTTGCGGTGCCTTTCTCAAGTTCCTCTATAAGGGAGCCATCAATTAATCCAGGGGATTTTTGGGACTTTCCAAGCACCTTATCTTCTTCCTTCCTATTTCCTGCCTCGTGAGTGGATGATTCCTTGGTCAATTCTAAGGGGTTCTTCATTTCCCCATGATCAGTCTTGAGGATGTCATCTTCATCCTTATTGCCCCTTCCAAAAGGTTGCTGTTGAACAGCGACGGGCTTAGGCACGGTTATCGCGGTAAGGGTGTTCACAAAATGGGTAGGTGCGACTGGGGCAGAGATTTTCTTAACTTCTTTCTTGTCTGGAGACAGGTGTTTGAAGAGTTTGCTAGGACTCTTGATTTTTACCGGCGAGGTCGGCGGACTGAGGATGGTGACGGACTTGACCTCCTCGATTCGTGTTATTTCATCAGCAAGGCGACCATTTATCATGTCAACTAGGTTACCAACTTTGCCACTCATGTCGGCTTGCTGTTGTCTGAATTGAGTTTCGAGTTTCACAAGCCTTATTTCTTGAGACAGGATGAATTTCCGTAGGATTTCCTCAGGATCCTGCTCGGGCGTACTTAAGGGAGGATGGTGCTCAGACCATGTAAGCGGAGGAGAGTCATTGAATGATATGTTGTGAGTCTGGTTCCAACTGAAATTTGGTTTATCTTTCCATGCCTCATAATACTCGTTCGGTTTCTTAGGTTCCTGGTTAACAATGGGCCATTTCTCCCTCGTCTTGTTGATGCGCGAAGAGGCGAATTCCTTGAAGGCTTCTTTGGGGAGTTCCATGCAGTTATGAGTGTCGTGAGGACCATTGCATAATCTGCATAAGGAAGTGATTTTATTCACTTGGCTTGAAGGGTTAGGAGCCTCGTAGGATTTCATAAGAAACTTGACTTGGTCTTCAAGTTCTATGATCCTACGGTCGGAAGTGCTTGAATTATTCGAAGGCAAAGATATTGCCTTGACCGTTTTATTCAAATCACGGGGATCATTCCAACTTTCGTTGTCATATAGAGCAAGATCTTCTAGGAGATCCCATGATTGTTCCGCACTTAGATCACGTAGCTTGCCACCGGCCGCTTGGTCAATGGTTTGCCTCGTGTGGAGATTGATGTGGTCATAGAAGATTTGGACTTGGAGCCAAAGGTCTATGCCATGATGAGGGACTTTTTGGAGTAAGTCCTTGAATCGAGTCCATGCCTCGTAGAGGGTTTCGCCTTGGCGTTGTTGGAACGCCAAGATATCATTCCTTAGCTTGGTAGTTCTCCCCGGTGGGAAAAATTGAGCAAGGAAACGAGTTGTGAGATCATCCCAAGAGGTGATGGATCCTGCGGGAAGTCGCTCAAGCCATTGACTAGCTTGGTCCCGTAGAGAGAATTGGAAGAGACGCAATCGGGTCGTCTCTCGAGTGGCAACATCAAGGTCTATGGAATCTACGATTTTGAGGAAATCCTTGAGATGTTGATTTGGATCTTCGGAACGAAGTCCATGGAATGCGCATCCGCTTTGCACCAACCGGATGGTGTCGGATCGCAAGGGAGACACATTGGCTCCTTGGGTGAGCTCAATGGTGTTTCGATAGCCATGGTGGCTAGGACGGGAGTACTCTCCTAAAGTACGGGCTCTAGGAGGTTGGTTTGGTTGTGGTGGTTGTTGTGGTGGTGGGTTGTTGGGATCAAGGATATTACCACCTTCCATGATGTCGGATGGTAATGGTTACGAACAAAAACACGAAGAAAAAAGATAGACTAAAGAAAATCCTAGAAAAATAAAATAAAAATCTCACTAGAAAGGAATCTAGTGAGTAGACCTAATAAAATAAAAATTCAACCTAAACAATAACTATTCCCCGGCAGCGGCGCCAAAAACTTGATGCGTGGTTTTGCAACCTTACAACAGGTTTTACCTCTCGAGGGATCTCAAGAGGCTTACAACCCCACCAGGCAGTGTACCTGACCGATGTAGTATAGTGTAGTGGTAAGTACGGGGGATTGATCGTTCTCCACAGGGAATAGTGTTCGTTAGGTATGAAAAGCTACTCTAATTAGGTCTAAGGGTGAGGGAAGATTATTTTTTTTTTTTTTATATTTTATGAAAGCAAGTAAAATCTCGGGTTTGAAGGAGTGGGCGGAATTAGTTGCTAGCCAACTAACCCAAAAACTACTATTGCAAATAAAATAAAATAACAAGAAAATAAAAGGTTGTGAAACTTATATGGAGACAAGTGTGTTTACTTAGATTTCCTTACTCCCTAACTATCTTTTACCGGTTGGTTAGTGTGTATTAATTGCGTGGATGACGGGTGTATTCCTTAATACCATTCGTGGGGTGGCGTACGTACTTCCCCAACTCTATAAGCTCCTACTTCACTCCTATGTCGAGCCGGCTAAGAAGCTCCTAACATGGGATCATTAGAATTCGCTCATGCATTAAATACAACCATAATAACCTAGTACGCATTGGTTCATGTTTCTTAAGACGTTCAAGCAAGTTACCGTATAGGAGGTTAGCCAGTTTTCTTAAGCCTAACATCGATAAATAATCATCCCAAACAATTAATAACACACCAACAACCAATAATCAATAGTTAGGTTTCATTAGATCTAAGCAAACACAAGATAAATCTAGCCTAACATATTAATTGAAAGACAAGCATAAGATATAATTAACCAACACATAGACATATTGATTAATTTGAATGGAGACTTATCTTTAATTGAACATGGAAGAGTCAAGGGTGAAAAACCCTTGAAAAAGCTGTCAAAATCGTCTAGGGTTTGTTCCCAAAAGTTGCACACTAATGAATGAAAAATAGAAAAGTATATATAGAAAATACACTCTGAAGGCGTCAGCTTATACATCCTGACGCCGTCAGCTCGCCACCATTAGGGTTCTCGGATGGCCTAGATCTGCTTCTGATGTCGTCACTTGTAAAATAGCTCTGGGCCGTCTCTCTTTAACTTAACACCTGACGGCCTACATCTCCTAACACTTGACGCCGTCAGGTGTTATTTTCACTATTTCTTCTTAGGGCGTCACGTATAGTCAGAATCCACTCCTTTGTCTTGGTTGGCTGACGGCGTCACCTTGTGACTCTGACGCCGTCAGGAAGGATTTCCAGCATTCTTTTGAGACTTTGTCGTTTTCTTCACTTTATGCTCCAAAAACGTCCAAAATGATGTGTTTTCCAGAATTCTTCTCAAAAGTACCTAAAATGACAAAAAGAACGATTTAGGGCAATATTTGATCATATTAACACGAATTAGGGCTTAAATGACCCTCTAAAATGGGTACACTTTTCACCTCATCACTAACCCTCTCAAGTATGTTGACCCTAGAACAAGGATTGAGAAAGATAGTTTGTTTAATATGCAATTTCCTTGTAAAATTGGATTAAGGAGCTTCGATGCTTACCTTAACTCGTCCTTACCCATGAGCATAATCTCACGTGCTAAATATAATAGAATCATGGTGAATGAGTTAGAATACCAAGGAGATAATATTGTTGCTAGAACTAAAACATTGCACGTGTTTGTTAGGATCTTTGTTTATTTAGTTGACTTTATGGTTATGGAGAATCTAGGCGAGTTTGTTGATAGTAACTTAACCCAAGTTGTGTTTGGAAAACCCTTCAAAAGGTTAACCAATTTAGACGAAAAACTCATGGAAGGGTTAATTACATTTTCAGACGGGGATGAAGATTTTGTGTATCAAATGCCCCGTGCACACCCTAGATATAAGAATTTTTCTATTGAGGGATGTAATAGGCTTCCCCCTCTAGATATGTTGAGTGAGCAGGACATAAGAAAATGGCTAAAATATCCTCATGAAAAGAATAAGAGGTATTATCGTAGATGTTTAGAGCTAAGTGATAACTATAAGAGAGATGAGGCAACAATTAGGTAGCTCACACTTGGATACGTGAGCATTAGTGACACTAGGTGAAAGTGACTTTGAGTCTATCTACAAGACTCCTTAATAAAAAAAAGCGCTTCTTGGGAGGCAACCCAAGCTTTATTTGTTTTGTGTGTTTGTTTATTTGAATTTATTTGTTTCCGTATGTATGTTTTATTTTTATTGTTATTGATTCATGTTTCAAATTAAAATTGTAAAAATGCTTTATTTTGTTTTTAACTTCGTCTTAACTACATATGAAGGTATTTTGCAAAAAATAAGTGTAAGGGAAATCTAAATTTGTTTAAAAGAACGAATTGGAACATGAATTGCAACGATATAAAATGAACATACCTATTAGTATTTGTTTGAGTCAAATGCTTGTATCGAGTCATAATGAAATTTTGCAGGATTCCAGGAACTAAGGTAATTGTTTTTCCAGAAATTTTCCGGAAACTAAACATAAGGATTCTATCAGATCAATTCTGACGGCGTCAGGCATTAAGCCCTGACGGCGTCAGCCTTTGATTCCAGAAAACGTTTTTAAAATTTAGTTTTTCTGCCGGATTATAAAAATTACTGCATCTTTAATTCCAGGAATCTGCAAAAACTTTCATTCCACAAGCATTATATCCATATATAGAATTTACCGCCGATTTTACGCAAGGTTTGCCTAGATTGTTTTCTCAGGTTTAACAGGTTATTTTGGACAAGAAGATGAACATGGAATCAAGTTCATGACATCAAGCTTTTGAGTCGCTTTGATCTTGGAGCTTTTACATCATCTTGGAAAAAGATCTAACCATGTTACCACATGATCCACATCAAAATAATCAGGGGAGTATTTGTTTCATCGTTCATTTTCTACTTTTACATCTTCTATGTGAACATTGGGGACAATGTTTGGTTCAAGTGTAAGGGGGGGGGGGTAAATGAAGACACCTTAGAAAATGCAATTACGCTTGATTTTTGTTTTGTTTAAGGGTAAGTGTGTAATAAAACCGAGAAAAATATTTGTTAGGGTAATTTTAGCGCAAATTTAAAATTTTTTACAACATATAGGAGTGAAACTTTGGTCTTAATAAGCGTCTCATGGATAGGGAATTGTATTACTAGCACAAAAAAAAACCGTACCACCCAAAAATTTTCCCCCAAATATGTGAGGTTCGCCCCTAGAATTGTTAGGAAAAGCATTCATTGCTGATGCTTGTGTGTATACCGGTAGCCTATAGATTCTTGAACTTGCGTTAGTGACCATCCCAAATCCACAAGTGAGACTACATTCGTGTAGTTAGATTTACTACATGATAAGAGGCATTAGGATAACCCTTGTTTTTAAACCCGTAATATAATTACTTTGACTTTATTGGTCAAGTAATTTTCCCACACCTTAGCGTTGTACTCATTTTTAGTACACGATACCCCTAGTACACCCCTCAGAGCCTATCTTTTCATTTCTAACTTTAAGCATTTTACTTAAACGAAGAATTTGTTTACAATCCACCCCAAACGTATGCACTCATCTTTAGTGCATTATTGTGATAACATTTGTTTAAACCCTTAGTTAATTGTCTAATTACTTACATGGTTGCTAAGTCGAGTCATATCCTTGTACATATTGTTTTGGGACAATTGGGACTCATGAGTAAAGTACTAATGCAATGGAGTAACGGGGAAGAACATCAATTATTACCCCCATGTATGCATTAATGTTTTAAAGTACTCCAAGTTTTTTTCAATTATCTTAATTCGAGTCATTAGAATAGTTAATTGTAAAGTATGTAAAAGTTCAAGTGTAAGGGGAGAACCGAGGCCCCTATTATGTATTATTTTAGATGATAGGGCAAGAGTGTATGAAAAAAAATAGAAAAAGAAAAGTAGAAAAAACATACGGACTACCATCCCGTTTCATTTTATCTTTATTTATGTTTTTGTTATTTTCTTATTAGCTTAAGTCGAGTCGAGTCTTGACTTAGCAACACCACATTGTGCATGTATTTGATCAAGATAATTAACTCGCCACCACTAAAAATACCCTTTATTCCAACCAAACCGTGTTTATCATATCCCTACACCTAACATTATAACCCTTTGAAAAGCCCTCTTTGATAGTTTATCTTAGGTGCTTACGCCTAGTGGAGGAGGTTTTTGATCCTTTCCCAAGCCTATGGTAATCTATTTGCTATGACAGGTAGTGAGTGATATTTCTTCCATTTCCATTTAGTTATATAGGTTTATAACACCCGAGAGATGAGAGTATCCAAACACTATTTGTGAGGTGCTAGTGTATGATTTCCGTGCTTGTTATGACTAGGGTTGAATAACTATTTGTTGTAATTACTTTTATATTCGTGTTAAATGACCCTGTTAGAACCTGAGTTTATGGTTCTAACACGTAAATGGAACGACATTTACGGGATTACATTATCTATCTTAAAAGGCACAAACACATGGACTAGAAACGTCATTATTGTAATGTGATGTGTTTTGTTAGCCTTTATATACCCCTCCATACTTCCATGGAGGGGTGAGACTTTGTGTATTTTCCTTTCACTTTTCATTATCAATAAAACACACACTAGTTTCCCTTCTCTCTCTACTTTCTCTCACTAACCATGGAGGTCATCTTCTTCCATGTTACCCGACCTCCCGAATCCACAAATCACAATAAACTTCGGTCCTATCAAGTGGCATCAGAGCCAGGTTATTTACTTTGTTGATTTGTGTTGTTTTCTTGTCAAAAGATCGGATTTTTTTCTGATCCGTACTTGTTTGAAGCTGTTTTACCATTCTTTTTGTTTGGTAATGAGCAAATATTCTTCTTATCATTCATAACAGTTTCTTATCAGCTTATGTGCATCAAAAAGTGGTCAAAAGTCTCATGTTTTCTTTAACAGCTCTACATAAAGGTCTCGTATGGTCTTTTTTAAGTCCAAGTTTAACAGATTTTTATGTAAATCTCAACTTTAGAGACTCTTTTGTACCATTGCGTGAAGATTCTATGGTCAAAAACAAGGGTCAAAGGAACTGGTCAGAAATGTTTATCGGAAAACTCATCGGAAACTGGAAAATGTCGCCGGAATCCAATCAGAATCTCTTGTATAAGAGATTCTCGATAAGTACTGTTTTTTCGAGAAAACTAAACCCTAATTATCGAAATAGTTTTCTCGATAATTCAAATTTCTCGATAAACTTTCCTGAAAAATTTTCTCGATAAAAATTTTTCTCGATAAAAATTTTCTCGATAAAATTTTCTCGATAAATAGAAAAGTTTCGAAATCTTTTGAATGCCAAATTATCGAGAACTTTTTAAAAGAAAGGGGATGAAGAATGAAGCAGAAATGAGGAATCTTGACCACAAACCAAAACCAAAGACCAAGTTCTATACGATTGACCTCAGATTTACAACTCTTCATTGATCAAAAACAGTCAAACATAAAAAGGAAATGGAGACGAGTAGATGTAAATAGAACTACAATATAACCATCAACAATCACATATCCATACGAGATCTCAGATCTGTTCAAGCTACACCAAAACCTTATCTATATTAAAAGCTTGAACATAAACACATCACAGATCTCTATCTATACCCATGACCCATCTCAAACAAACTGAGTTACAAACTTAAATGAAAAACTTTCAAGATCCAGTTTGTGTTGGATTCCAAAAGCTATTAACCTTTTAAAAGGTCTACCAAACAACAAACCATCATCGATCTGTCAATATTCAGACTCAAAACCAACAGATTCAAAGTCTCAGATTTTCTTTTTCGTGGAGTACAATAAACCCATGGACCTTTTAAAGATCCAAGCACGAAAAGAAAACTCATCATCGATAAAATTTGTGAAAAATAACTTCAATTTATATCCGAACAACAAAGAACGAGTAAAAACAATTTTTGTTATACCCGTTTCTTTAATTCGTTCAAAACACACACAACAACTAAAACATGTGCCGAACCTACCTGAGACCCCTCAAGGATCTTGAAGACTAAACTTTCTGGATCTATGTGATTTCTGTTGCAAAAAAAATGAAGTAAAGGTGGGTACGAGTAGTCCTTTACACCGGTATATGAATGAAGAAACTTCATGTTTGTTGTTGGGACGATTGTGTTTTATGATGATGATAAGATGAGAGTGTCTGAGTGGTTGAATATTTCGGCAGATCTGTGAGATTAGATTGGAGATGTTTGGTGAGAGAAAAGGTAGAGGATGGGGGCGGATATGTTTAAGATATGAGATTAGGGTTTGGTGAGTATTAGATATATTAGGGTACTTTGGGTTATAACGTGAGATTTTTTGGATCGGGTCTCCCTAATTTTCTCTTGGACCGGGTATTTCATTGGTTTGGGATGATGTGTTGTAATAAGAAAGGCTTCAACGATTATCAAACAACTATTTTGAGCTTGAAATGTACTTTGTATTGGGTTAGTTGTTGGATCCAAAAATGGTATACATTGGGCTGAAAACTTATTTAGTATTTTCAAATGTATTTTTAATACATTGTATACATTTTTGGTAGAAGCTTTGGTAAAAAGTGTGGTATTTTGGTTGTTACAAATTTTCACAGGGATACAGATACGTTTTTTTGACAAGATTGGGAAACCATTATCAAAGTTCTCTTAAATCGTCAAAAGGCTATATTTGAGCTTTTAACCGTTAGATGTGACTACGGCGATAATTTTTTATTATTTATTTGAGATTGAAGTGGACTTTCACGGGTGCGTGTACTTAGTATCTTGAAGATGTCGAGTCGGGCGATAGTTCTTCGAGATCCTTGTTCGAGCTTTTGTCCGTACAAATGACAGAGACTTGAGTTGTCTAGTTATACCTGATGTAAGGAGTTACGTTGTTGTGCTTACAGGGTATAGCTATCACTTTAAAGGAGTTACGTTGTAGTGCTCAAGTGTCACCAAAAGATGTGAATAATTCAAGAGATGTTCATATACAATTAAGGATGGTAGGATGGGTATATGATTTCCTACCTTTATTGGCAATATTGGTTCTTAGTCATACAATAGTGCAAGTTTAAGTCACAAGTTTGGGTTATTTTACTTCGCTCTCAAGTTCATAATATTGGGTTTTCTCCATCAGTAGTCACTACAAAAAGCCGTCAGAACAATAATGGGGTTGGTAAAGAGTTGGTTGAGAGAAGTATTAAAGAGTAGAGATATTTATCAGCAGTTGATTCTCATGGGGCTATTTATGGCACTACACACTTGTTTGGTTAATTGGACAGATGGGGTTACGCTGCCTCCGATTCTCATCGTTAACATAGTGTGTATGCTTCCGATTTCGAAGAAGGCATCGTGGGGGAAGATACAGAGTGTTTCTTTGACTTGACGTTGTGGTTGCTTGACGTCTTTTTGAAAACACTCATTTTCCACGAGGATCTGAATTTAGGGGGAAGAAATGTGCACATCGAGGACGCTTAATAGACTCACGTGATCGAGTTTACAACTGCATTACTACCGGATGACCTCCGCAGAGATGATCAGTGGTTCAGTTTTGTGATGATTGGTGTAATCGTTTCGACTCTCGCGGATTGTGAAGTGCTAAGTAGCCTACATATGTGAGAATATCCTGCTGATTTCTTGCATGTTACCCCCGAACAGAGCTTCCGCATTGAGCATAACCGTGATAATTTAACTACTCAGATTTACTTGGTGTGGTTTACTGTGTCATCTACAAATTCCGCTGCGTACTCAAAACTTCAAAAGTTAGAAGACTTGTTTACTACATCAAAGTTTCGAATCTGCTGAAGACGGTTGTCAGTTTAGGGGGAAGCCGATTTAGAAACTTCGCCAAAAAGAAGTGTACGAAGAAGCCGCTAAAGACATGCAGCATGAATTGGGGGGAAGTTAATC
>LBNU01018394.1:73665-94101 GCA_014162995.1 Artemisia annua | reverse complement strand
GATCCCTTGAGAGGTAAAACCTAAGTGCATAGGTTGCAAAACCCACGCATCAAGTTTTTGGCGCCGTTGCCGGGGAATAGTTATTGCTTAGGTTAAAATTTATTTTTATTAGGTTTACTCATTAGATTCCTATCAAGTGAGATTTTTATTTTATTTTTATTAGCTTTCTAGTAGTCTATCTTTTCTTTGTGATTTTGTTTGTAATTTGCTTCAAATGGACTTTTCACTTAGACTTCTAAGATTGCAACATAAGGTTGAGTGGCTAGAACGCACTAAATTTCAAAATACCTCATTTAGAGACACCTATGAATCATATGAGCCTTCACCTAGGATAGTTTCTTATGAGCCACCTAGCTGCATGTCATGGTTAGGCCCTACCATAATACAAGATGAACACATAGGTGACCATGATGTGATGGAGGATTTAGCCGAACATGATCACATTGATCAAAAAGACCTAGGTTTTATGATCAATGACTTTGAATCTCAAGAAACACGTGATGAATCCTTTAGGCAAATTGAATATAGTCAGATTATTGAGGAAGATCCTTATGATTCGGACATAGTAGTTGAGACGCCTAGAGAAGCACGTGAGATACTTAGGAAAATGCTTAGGATAGATTCTACCATAACACATGATGAGGATATAGGTGATCTTGACACGTGGAATGATGAGGTAAATAACATAAGCCCACAAAATACTCAACCATTATTTGAGGCACCCACACCGCCCGTGACTTACCCGGGAGAAGTAGAAGAGACTTTAGGAATCCCGATGGAGGTAGAACCCTTGGACCAAGCACCACTAGAGGATACAGGTTTGAATACTTATAGTGATAACCTTACTCTTAGTTCTAGGGAATTTCCTAATATTGATGAACCGGAACCTCAATCTTTACACAACTTTCCATCCTTAGATTTACATCTAGGAGACAAAAGAGGAACCGACTATTATCCGGGTAGTTTTAGGATGAAGGAAGCCATTCACTCACCCCCTTCACCTCACGTGTCATATTTCCACCCTAAGGGTGTGTATCGCTACTTTCACCGGCACTTAATCCTAAGTGTAGGGAAAACCTCCCCTATTTCCGTTAAATAAGGGTAGAGTCAGGCTAGTGACTCGAACAAAAACAAGTGATTCTTGAGAGGCAACCCAAAGCTTTTAATTATTTGTTTGTTTGTTTGAATTTCATTTGTTTCCATATGCATGTTTTATTTTTATCATTATCGATTCATGTTTCAAATCAAAATTGTGAAAATGCTTTATTTTGTTTTTAACTTCGTCTTAACTACATATAAAGGTATTTTGCAAAAGATAAGTGTAAGGGAAATCTAAATTTGTTTATAAGAACGAATTGGAACATGAATTATAACGATGTAAAATAAACATACATATTAGTATTTGTTAGAGTCAAATGCTTGTATCGAGTCATGATGAAATTTTACAGGATTCCAGGAGTTAAGGTATTTGTTTTTCCAGAAATTTTTCGGAAACTAAACATAAGAATTCTGTCAGATCAATTCTGACGGCGTCAGCCTTTGAATTTCAGAAAACGTTTTAAAATTTAGTTTTTCTGCCGGATTATAAAAAAATTACTGCACCTCTAATTCCAGGAATCAGCAAAATTTTCATTCCACAAGCATTATATCCTTATATAGATTTTGCCGCCGATTTTACACGAGGTTTGCCTAGTTTGTTTTCTCAGGTTTAACATGTTATTTTGGACAAGAAGGTGAACATGGAATCAAGTTCATGACATCAAGCTTTTGGAGTCGCTTTGAGCTTGGAGCTTTTACATCATCTTGGAAGAAGATCTAACCATGTTATCACACGATCCATATAAAAAATCAGGGGAATATTTGTTTCATCTTTCATTTTAATTACTTTTACATCTTTTATATGAACATTGGGGACAATGTTCGGTTTAAGTGTAAGGGGGTAAATAAAAGCGCCTTAGAAAATGCTTTTACGCTTGATTTTTGTTTTGTTCAATGGTATTTGTGTAATAAAACTGAGAGAAACATTGGTTAGGGCAATTTTAGCGCAAATTTAAATTTTTTACAACATTTAGAAGTGATACTTTAGGAATAATATGCGTCTCACGGATAGGGAATTGTATTACTAGCACAAAAACCGTACCACTCAAAAAAAAATTTCCCCCAAATATGTGAGGTTCACCCCTAGAATTGTTAGGAAAAGCATTCATTTTTTCTGCTTGTGTGTGTACCAGTAGCTTATAGATTCTAGAACTTGCGTTAGGACCATCCCAAACCCACAAGTGAGACTACATTCGTGTAGTTAGATTTACTACATGATAAGAGGCATTAGAATAACCCTTGTTTTATACCCGTATTATAATTACATTGACTTCATTAGTCAAGTAATTCTCCCACACCTTAGCGTTATTTTTAGTACACGATACCCCTAGTACACCCCTCCGAGCCTATCTTTACGTTTCTAACTTTAAGCATTTTACTTAAAGGAAGAATTTGTTTACAATCCACCCAAATGTACACCCAAATCACCTTAGCCTACCTTGTATGCACTCATCTTTAGTGCATTATTGTGAAAACATTTGTTAAACCCTTAGTTAATTGTCTTATTACTTACATGGTTGCTAAGTCGAGTCATATCCTTGTACATATTGTTTTGGGACGATTGGGACTCATGGGTAAAGTACTAATGTAATGGAGTAATGGGGAAGAAGTCGATTATTACCCCCATATGTGCGTTAATATTTTAAAGTACTCCAAGTTTTTCAATTATCTTAATTCGAGTCATTAGAATAGTTTATTGTAACGTATGTAAAAGTTCAAGTGTAAGGGGAGAACCGAGGCCCCTATGATGTATTATTTTGGATGGTAGGGCAAGAGTGTATGAAATGAAAAAAAATCAAAAAAACAAGAAAAACGAAAAAAATTTGGAAAAAGAAAAGTAGAAAAAACATACGGACTACCATCCCGTTTCATTTTATCTTTATTTATGTTTATGTTATTTTATTATTAGCTTAAGTCGAGTCGAGTCTCGGCTTAGCAACGCCACCTTGTGCATGTATTTGATCAAGATAATTAACTCGCCACCACTAAAAATACCCTTTATTCCAACAAACCGTGTTATCATATCCCTACACCTAACGTTACAACCCTTTGTAAAGCCCTCTTTGATAGTTTATCTTAGGTGCTTACGCCTAGTGGAGGAGGATTTTTGATCCTTGCCCAAGCCTATGGTAATCTATTTGCTATGACAGGTAGTGAGTGATATTTCTTCCATTTCCATTTAGTTATATAGGTTTATAACACCCGAGAGATGAGAGTATCTAAACACTATTTGTGAGGTGCTAATGTATGATTTCCGTGCTTATTATGACTAGGGTTGAATGACTATTTGTTGTAATTACTTTTATATTCGTGTTAAATGACCCCTAGCTCATATTTTGATTGGAATAAAAGCTAATTTGCTTGAGGACAAGCAAATCTCAAGTGTAAGGGTATTTGATGAAGCGAAAAGTGTACCACTTTTAGGGGGTCATTTAAGCCCTAATCCGCAATTATTTGATCAAATATTGCCCTAAATCGTTCCTTTTGTCATTTTAGGTACTTTGGAGAGGAAATCTGGAAAAGAAGCTATTTTGGACGTTTTTGGAGCATAAAAGTGAAGAAAACGACAAAATCTCAAAATATGATGGAAACAGTACCTGACGGCGTCACGCTTTGGAATGTGACGGCGTCACGCTTTGACAAAGAGATGGATACGAAGTTTACACGAGACGCCCCAGAGAATTTTTGTGACGGCGTCACGCTTTGTGACTCCTAGGCCGTTGATGTGTGTTATTTTACACATACTTTTGACCTTAGTTTAAGTGTGTAAAAGACCAAAAACTAACGTGAAACGCCAAAGATATAGTGTTTTTTGTGTTTGTGACTGTGCAGGAAAGGATATTGCATAAATGGCATGAAAACCAACCAAAAAGCCCTAAACGAGCACGAGATTTGGAAAAGAGTCAAGAAGCCGAGTCAAAGATGAAATTTACTCAAGTAAAGCCCGTGACGATGTTTTCATTTTATATATATATATATATATATATATATATATATATATATATATATATATATATATATATATATATATATATATATATATATATATATATATATATATATATATATATATAGCAGATATACTAATGATTTTGACGTACGTACGATTTTATTAATGAATTCGCTATATATTTGCTAAATATTTAACGAATAAAGTTTGTTATATAAAAAATTATAAACATTAAAGAGTTTAGGTAGTATGTATGTATAATATTTTCATATAATATTTTCTTTAATAAAAATCTTTCAAAACACACTTTTTGGGTCAAAGACGTACAATTCTATGAAAGAGGAGTATCGTTTTAAAATAAAAACATAAACATTCATAAACCAAAAAATGGTAAACTGTACAATTCTATGAAAGATGAATACCGTTTTTTTGGGTCCAATGAACCTTTACTTTTTTAGTATAATTGTACGTTTTTTTGGTCCAATGAACCTTTACTTTCAATATATTTTATAAAATCATACGTACGTCAAAAGCATATCAATAATGGGCTCGTTTTGTTCGTAATTTAGAGCTCTTAGCAACGGTATTTTTTTTATTAACGAATTCGCTATATATTTGCTAAATATTTGACAAATAAAGTTTGTTATATAAAAAACTTGTAAATATTAAAAAGTTTAGGGTTAAAAAGGTAAGTTTTAATAGTTGAAAGTGATGTGTGTGGTTGTTCGCTGCAAAAAATATGAGATATACATATATTTGTTTTTTTATGCAAGTGGGCCTGCATATGTGGTATTTCGCTGCAAATGCAACTCGAAATTCATGTTTTTTGTTTTTGTTTTTTATTTGTAGAATTAATGAGAGAAGGACACGTGTATGTTTTATATTTCGCTGCAAGATTGCAGCGAATGTTTTATATTTCGCTGCAAGATTGCAGCGAAATAAGTGGCCTTATAGGGAACGAGAAAAAAACCAACCCTCTGCGAGGCAACCTGTTTCCATAGGTGCCTCTGCAATAATTTTCACTTACACATTTACATATCATGCCTACCACCTAATCTTTACCTTCTATTTTTCCTACTCTCGTTAATCATTATTCGAACAAATGTGGCAACCTAAACTCTTGTGTGGCAAAGTAACGAAGAAAACTAAATCGAACAACTCACATGATAACTCTTAAACGAAAACCAACTCATGCATGCACCTACCATGCGTACACATACAAGTATACAAAATATATATGCTAGACTACAATCTGAGATGAAATGAATAACAAATATTAAACAATGCAAGCCCCCTTAATATTATAAGTCATGAAAGATAACATCCATAGAGCACTTAGCTCACTGGTTGTATTGCTTGGTTTCAAACGAAAGGTCAAGGGTTCGAACCCTGCACCTGACATTTTATTGTTTTTAGTTATTTTGCAAACTTTTGCATCTTGCCAGTTTCAACCCCCCAACTTCGAATCACTTATCATTTTTCTTAAAACTTATATAAGTTTGAAACTTATATAAAATTTTACACTACCAACCCGTCAACTTTGGATCATTCAACATTTTTATAAATACTTTATAGTTTTAAAAGTTATCATAATTTTTACAACTTAAACCCTTCAAGGTTGAACACTTGGACATTTTTATCCAAAATTTCTATTAGATTAATAAACTTATATAGTTTTTTTTACCACTTTCCGTCTGAATAAATATGTCTAACACATGTTTTTACTTGACGACCACATTAATGTAAACTAGAATTAATATATTTATCCAAATCTATTATTTACCCACGACTTCAATAATTATTTATATATAAAACATAATGACTTAACGTTGTTATCGATAACTTGAATACACGTAAGAAGATGTTTATTTCTACAAAATCATCAAATCACTTAACTAGAAATATTCTACATTTACTATAATTTATCACCCACTAATATTTTAAATAAATTACATATATCTATTAATAACAAGAAAATATAAACAATAACGATACTTTATTCTTAAAGACAAGTTATATAGTATATAACTTTGTTCTTGAGCTTTAAGCGTTTTGCCACACAAGACACCTCTGCCACAAAAACCATTTTGTCATCCGACATTAATTCAAATCACTATCCTCGATAAGTCGAACTTATCTCAGACTTCCATATTATTCATGATGTCTATTGAAGCCATTCCTATTCTACATCTAGCATTACCTTATCCTGCCTACCATTCCACTAAGGTGAGTCATAGCCCCTCTCTTACTCTTTTTATAAATGTTTTATAAATGCTTTGGGGGAGATACATGTTCAACTACTTACTTTATACTTTTACAAGTACTCTTAAATATATTTACATATTACTGTGAGTTCCATAGCCCCCACACTTTTATCTATTTTAAATTGCTTTCAGGGGAAAGTACATACTTATATTACATATAAACTTAACTAGTTTACCATAAACATTATACTCAGTTAATAAACCACTCTACTTGATTTTAAAACATGACACTTGCTTTTACTTTCAAAAGCACAATAAACTTTTGCGAATTACTATGAACTTATGAATCAACTTTTATATGCTTTTATAGCTCATGGAGAGCTACCTACTATAAACATGAATCACAAGCGATTTTCAACTATATGATTTGCCTGATTCACTATTGCCTAAGTTTACCACTTATTTCCATGTTTGAAGTCCCTCATATCATGCACCTGACAATCCCCGTTTGTATCTGCTAGGATGAGCCACACAAACTCACTTTATTTAAACATACTTATAGGTTATTGGCAAATACCTATCCTGAGGTCCACTATTCTACATCATTTTTTATGCATGTTAAACGTTGAGTGTCATGAGGCTTAGAGCAATAGAACGATACTGTAGTCATGATACAGTATTGCAATTACTTTATTAATATTTGTACTCATTACAAATACTATACTTGTGATTACTAAGGAAATCACCACTTGATAAACCATAACTATTTTGTGCTGACCCGGTTAGGGCAACCAAACCAACTATGGGTATTTAACAACTTAATCCACCACTTATTTTATAACAAACCAACTATGGGTGTATAGCAACATAACCCACTACTTATTAATAATTGTATTTATCACAATTATTACCTAAACTTTGATTTTGAAAATCAACTAATTAAAACTATAAACTTTATGGAATTATCCACACTTTGATTTTGATAATCAACTGTTTATTTACAACTACTATCCAGAAATCAACTATTTTACTTATAAACTCTATGAACTCACCAACCTTTGTGTTGACGCTTTTAGCATGTATTTATCTCAGGTCCATAATGAGCAAGGATGGCACGGAGGAGCACGGATACATATAAAGGCTATAAATTTTAGTATCATTCGAAAACCCATTTTCTTAAACTTTGAAAACTCAAACTATTGGGACCTCATTTTGAAAACTCTGGAATTTATAAAATTCGAATGATAAATCTTTTAAAATGACTAAATAAATGATCATTTTCTACTATTAAAACAGTTGTGCCATGAAGTAACACCCAATCTAAATTCCGCTGCATATTTTGAAATTGGGGTGTTACATGGGGGAACGAACTCTTACAAGACACGGTACATGTTAAGAAAAGCCTAAACTAAAATATGAGAGCTTTCATGTTTAAGAAGAAATAAAATACAACTCATTGAAAAGAAAATTGAGTTAAAATATCTATTAAAGTGCATGTTAGTACGTTATTATAAGACACATGTTTGGTTTTTGAGTTACGTAATGTGTCCACCAAACAGAAAATTACATAGTTGATTTTGTAGTACTAAGAATGTGATGTTAGTTGTGTTCAACTAGTTTATAATTTGGGGGACAAAAAGTGAAACTTATATTTTGATAAAAGAGTAGTATTTTCGAATTGACGCGTGTGTGCGAGGATATTTAATTAGATTTTAGAACACGACAATCTTGTAGGTTGCTTTTTTAATAGCAAAGTAACAATTTGAGGCAATATTTGATCATATAATCACGATTTTAGGCTTAAAAGACCACTTTAAAAGGTATCAAATAAATCCTTATCAATCATAACATACTATCATATATCATCCACACATATAGGAATTACATTCATCTAATTACTAATCCAACGGACTTTAACATACCACAAGTTACAAAGCACTTTAACCACAATGTTCGCACTATAACACATAGTCACCACTTTAATCACCTTCAACATCACAACCTAATCTTCACGTACCTTAGCTAGTCTCATACTAGTCTAATACATATTTGGCTAGTCATTCCAAACTAGCTCCTTGTTCTACTTCAATCCAAATACTATAAACCAAAGCCATCCTACACTTTAGCTAACTATACATATAACACATATATGCTAGATTTCAATATAACAACATGTTATAATCATTTTAATTACCTCATTCCATAGCTAAACTAAATGAAGTAGCATAGATTTTTAGTAATAATCTTTTACCTGGTAAAATGCAAACGTTGTAGATTCAAGCCAACTTTTGTCTAAAGATGTAGGGTTTGGAGTGATATTTTATATCACACCTCACAAACTCATTATTCACTTTTTTGCAAAAATTAACCCTCCTTTTTTTACTTTTTATTCAACTTTTGGCACATAAATTTTTACAAGAAATTAACAAAACTCGGTTTAAGAAGTTGATAAATTTCAACGAATTAAATCGTTGTGGTCAAACGTTGAGCAGTCAACTCACCAACACGGAAAAGATAATTACACTAGCTGTGAAATTTTTATCAACCATATTACTAGTATGATGATTACAGCTTAACTTATAACAAAAGTAAAGAACATTAGATAGACCACGTTAGTGATAAGTGAGTTATCTCAAGATTATTCAGATGCAACAAATTGAATTCCAACCACCAATATTATGAAGTAAAGCTCCAATTTTGGTTTTGGAATTTTTTTTGTTTTTGAAACCTCATAGCAGTATAACTTTTTTCTCACGACGGGTCAAGCAAGCTATGATATAAGTAAATATTAGGTATTTAACGTTAAATCACACAAGTATAAGTACACGTAAATAAAAATATTGGCATGCATGCATATTTAAAAACAAATGTTGAATGTATATGGTAGGCACGAGAACAACAATTGGTTGGGGGAACGAACTCCTACAAGACACGTTACATGTTAAGAAAAGCCTAAACTAAAATTTGAGAGTTTTCATGTTTAAGAAGAAATAAAATACAACTCATTGAAAAGAAAATTGAGTTAAAATATTTGTTAAAGTGCATGTCAGTACGTTTTTATAAGACACGTGTTTGGTTTTTGAGTTCCGTAATGTCTCCACCAAACAGAAAATTACATAGTTGATTTTGTAGCACTAAGAATGTGATGTTAGTTGTGTTCAACTAGTTTATAATTTGGGGGACAAAAGTGAAACTTATATTTTGATAAAGTGTAACACCTTAGGCAAATCCCACATCGGCTGTGGCTTGGAGTGATGCTGGGTATATGATGAAGCGAAAAGTGTACCGCTTTTAGGGGTCATTTAAGCCCTAATCTGTAATTATTTGATCAAATATTGCCCTAAATCGTTCTTTTTGTCATTCTAGGTACTTTGGAGAGGAAATATAGAAAAGAAGCTATTTTGGACGTTTTTGGAGCATAAAAGTGAAGAAAACGACAAAGTCTCAAAATATGCTGAAAACAGTACCTGACGGCGTCACGCTTTGGAATGTGATGGCGTAACGCTTTGACAAAGAGATGGATACGAAGTTTACACGAGACGCCCCAGAGAATTTTTGTGACGGCGTCACGCTTTGTGACGCCTAGGCCGTCACGTTATATGGTAAAGGGAGACGTCCTGGAAGAATTATAAGGGGACGGCGTCAGAAGTGCATCTGAGCAATCCGAATTATAGTTTGGCGGCGAGGTGACAGCGTCACACTCTATAACGTGACGCCGTCAACTTGTAAAATCTATATATACTTTTCTAATTTTCATTCATTAGTGTGCAACTTTTGGGAAAAACCCTAGCTCGTATTCTACCGTATTTTTAAAGGTTTTTCACCCTTGAAACCTTGATGTTCAATTAAAGATAAGTCTTCTTTCAAATCAATCAATATGTCTATGTGTTGTTTGATTATATCTTATGCTTGTCTTTTAATTAACATGCTAGGCTAGGTCTTTATTGTGTTTGCTTAGATCTAATGAAACCTAGCTATTGATTATATGTTGTTGGTTTGCTTGTGATTATTGTGGTTGGGTGAAGTCGATGTTAGGCTTAAGAAAACTGGCTAACCTCCTATACGGTAACTTGCTTGAACGTCTTAAGAAACATGAATCGGATGTGTA
Source organism: Artemisia annua (assembly GCA_014162995.1). Lineage (NCBI taxonomy): Eukaryota > Viridiplantae > Streptophyta > Magnoliopsida > Asterales > Asteraceae > Artemisia > Artemisia annua. The sequence goes on along the minus strand of LBNU01018394.1, from coordinate 83,741 downwards.
CTACGATTATTTGGTTGTATTTAATGCATGAGCGAATTCTAATGATCCCATGTTAGGAGCTTAAATCGGCTCGACATAGGAGTGAAGTAGGAGCTTATAGAGTTAGGGAAGATCGTACACGGCCCTACGAATGGTTTAAAGGAATACAACCCGTCATCCACATAATTACAACAAACCAATTAACATATAAAAGATAGCTAGGGAGTAAGGAAATCTAAGTAAACACATATTTCTCATATATAAGTTTCACAACCACTTTAATTTTCTTGTTATTTAATTTTATTTGCAAAAGTAGATATTTGGGTTAGTTGGCTAGCAACTAATTCCGCCCACTCCTTCCAAAACCGAGATTTTTACTTGCTTTCATAAAATATAAAAATACAAAAAGAATCATCCCTCAACCCTTAGACCTAATTGGAGTAGCTTTTCAAGCCTAACGACACTATTCCCCGAGAGAACGATTAATCCCCCGGTACTTGCCAGTTCACTATACTACATCGGTCAGGTACACTGCCTGGTGGGGGTTGTAAGCTTCTCAAGATCCCTTGAGAGGTAAAACCTAAGTGCATAGGTTGCAAAACCCACGCATCAGTATATAAGTAATATCTTGGCCTTACTAGACACAACGCGTTTTGTGGTCTACTGCGAGTGGGGTTTAAGTCTCACATGAGGGCCACAAAGCAAAGCCGTGAGCCTGCGGGTAAAGCGGACAATATTGTGGTCTGAGTAGGCGTGATGTTACATAAAGAATAGTATTTTCGATTTGGAGCGTGTGTGCGAGGATATTTAATTAGATTTTAGAACACGACAATCTTGTAGGTTGCTTTTTTAATAGCAAAGTAACAATTTAAGGCAATATTTGATCATATAATCACGATTTTAGGCTTAAAAGACCCCTTAAAAAGGTAGCAAATAAATCTTTATCAATCATAACATACTATCATATATCATCCACACATATAGGAATTACATTCATCTAACTACTAATCCAACAGACTTTAACATACCACAAGTTACAAAGCACTTTAACTACAATGTTCGCACTATAACACATAGTCACCACTTTAATTACCTTCAACATCACAACCTAATCTTCACGTACCTTAGCTAGTCATTCCAAACTAGCTCCTTGTTCTACTTCAATCCAAATACAATAAACCAAAGCCATCCTACACTTTAGCATAACTATACATATAACACATATATGTTAGATTTCAATATAACAACAAGTTATATTCATTTTAGAGATGGTGAAAACCTTAATCTCCCCATTTAGTTCTACTATAAGCACATAATTGATCTCCAGCAATCTCATATAACTCATATAAGTTAAGATATGGATCTGTTTTATCATAGTAAAGAAGATTTGAGTCCTCTGTGAAGATTTTTGTATAAAAATTCGGCGTACTTTGAGAAAAGTACGACGGTATCGTGTTTTTCTAGCCGTTTTGTTTAAAATTTTCTAGAAGTGCGGCGGTCTTAAGAATAACACCGGCGTGCTTCTAGGTTTTGATAGATAACCATAAGTTATGTAGCAGCTTATATGTTGAAATAACTTATGTGTGGTATTGCAACCTTACAAGGAGTTTTAATTCTCAAGGGATGAAGTTTTGCAATCCTCCAAGCAGTGTACCTGATCGTGGTAGTGTAGTATAGGTAAATCCGATGGATTGATCGTTCTCTAGGTGAATAGTGTCGTTAGGTTGAAGTGTATGTCGAATTAAGTCTAAAGGTGAGGGATGATTCTTTTATATTTTTATGTTTTTTAGAAAGCAAATTAAATCTCGCTCTTGAAGGGAAGGGCGGAATTAGTTGTTATCCAACTAACCCAAAAAAACTACTTTCCATAAAACAAAAATTAAAATAACAAGAAAAGTAAATGTGGTAAACTACTTATGGTGAGACAAACGTGTTTACTTAGATGTCACTACTCCCCAGTTATCTTTTATTGAATTGTTGAATTGTCACTTCGTTTATTTGAGTTGAAGCGTTGTATTTCTTAATACCGGTTGTGGGGGTGTGCTACATTCCCCAACTCTATTAATATTAATTTCACCTATAACCTTATGTCAATTAAGCAATCATAAGATCATAAACATCAATTCATGAAATAAAAACAACTAGAAAAACCAATATTGCATGATATGGTTACATTTCCTAAGACGTTCATGCTTGTTACATAATAGAAGTCAGCCAGTTTTCTTAGTCTAACGTGAATATTATCGACATCTAGGTCCTCGATATCTTTGAACTTTTCGATCTTACAAGGCATCCTATACTTAATACTCTCTACTTCTTCTGAAAATGTAACAATACCTTCATCACTATTATGGCCAATTTTAGATGTCTCGATAAAAGGTTTTCCCAGCACTATCTCACATAAGAATTGATCTATAATACCTCTAACACCTTCCAAGATCATAAAGTCACATTGATAGACAAAATCTCCTACAAAGACATGTAAACCCCTAACTCTTACAACAAAATTGCACAATCGATTAGGGTTATAAGGATCCTGTCTAGGCTTCAACTCATCACTCATGATCCAATTATAATAAAGCCTAGACATGCATTCATTGGAGCTTTTAAATCGATATAAGTGTGCTCTCTATACATATGACCAATAATGCAAGGAATCTTAATATTCATATAATTGCGCTACCTAATCCATGGGTTTTTCTAGTATTTCGCGGGACAAGGATGTTTTAAAAGAAACTTATGGTAGTTTAATTCTTCACTAGTTGGAAAGAAATTTACAAAAATTCTAAATTCATTCCTTAGTTCCTCCTCCTTGTCATCATTAGAGACAAAGCTTTCCATACAAGTATTGGTCCTAAACTCAATTTCTCTCTTAATTATCTCATCGAGCTCCCTAAGTTCATTAATCTCTTTCTCAATTTGGTCACGTAACGAGGTGATTACCTTGGGTAAAAAGAATTGAGCGAGGAAGCGGGAAGTAAGATCATCCCAAGATGAGATGGATCCTCCGGGTAGATGCCATATCCAATGACTAGCTTGGTCACGTAGAGAGAATTGAAAGAGACGCAAGCGTGTCGTCTCTTGAATGGCAACATCAAGGTCTATGGAATCAACGATTCTAAGGAAATTCTTGAGATGTTGGTTTGGATCTTCAGAACGAAGTCCATGTAATGCACATCCGCTTTGCACCAACCGGATGGTGTTGGATCGCAAGGGAGATACATAGGCTCTTTGGGGGAGCTCAATGGTCTTTTGATAGCCTTGGTAGCTAGGTCGGGAGTACTCTCCTAAAGTGTGGGCTCTAGGTAGTTCGGCTGGGTTTTGGTGATTTGGTGGTGCTTGGTGTTGTTGTTGTGCTGGTGCTTGGTGTTATGGTAGTGCATGGTCGAGGATATTACCATCAATCATAATGACAAATGATATGGATTACGAACAAAAGAATGAAGAAAAAGATAGACTAAAGAAAGCTATGAAAAATAAAATAAAAATCTCACTTGGTAGGAATTTAGTGAGTAGACCTAAATGAAATAGAAATCAAACCTAAGCAATAACTATTCCTCGGCACCGGCACAAAAAACTTGATGCGTGGTATTGCAACCTCACAAGGATTTTTAATTCTCAAGGGATCTTAAGAAGTTTTGCAATCCTCCAGGCAGTATACCTGATCGTTGTAGTGTAGTATAGGTGAATTTCAGGGATTGATCATTCTCTAGGGGAATAGTGTCGTTAGGTTGAAGTGTATGTCGAATTAAGTCTAAAGGTGAGGGATGATTCTTTTTGTATTTTTATGTTTTTTAGAAAGCAAATTAAATCTTGGTTTTGAAGGGAAGGGCGGAATTAGTTGCTATCCAACTATCCCAAAAAAAACTACTTTTTATAAAACAAAAATTAAAATAACAAGAAAAGTAAATGTTGTGAACTTCTTATGGTGAGACAAATGTGTTTACTTAGATGTCACTACTCCCTAGTTATCTTTTATTGAATTGTTAAATTGTCACGCCATTTGTTTTAGTTGAAGCATTGTATTCATTAATATCGGTCGTGGGGTGTGCTACATTCCCCAAATCTATGAATATTAATTTCACCATTAACCTTAAGTCAATCAAGCAATCATAGGATCATAAACATCAATTCATGAAATAAATACAACGAGAAAAACCTATATTGCACGATATGGTTACGTTTCCTAAGATGTTCAAGCTAGTTACATAATAGAAGTTAGCCATCTTTCTTAGTCTAACGTGAAGCCATCAACTAAACAATAGACAACGCATCAATAATCAATAACTAGATTTCATTATATCTAAGCAAACACAAATTAACTTAAGCTAGCATGTTAAAGTGAAGAAAAGATAAACAAAGAATCAAACAACACATAGACTTAAATGATTAAAAGAATAACTTACCTTCAATAGAACATAGATGAAAAAGGCTGAAAAAGCCTACAAATGCTCTGGAAATTGTTTATGGTTTTGTAATGAAAATAAACGAAAACTATATATATATTTACAATGCTGACGACGTCAGGTTATGGGTTCTACCGCCGTCAACCCGCCGTCTTTAGGGTTTCGTCTTGTGCAAGTCGCCGCTCTGACACCGTCACTCTATGAACTCTGACGCCGCTAGCTTCAGTCTGACGTCGTCCCTTTATAACCTCTCTGAGCCGTCTCTAGTAAATTTAAAACGTGACTCCCTACTTCAAAATACACCTGACGCCGTCAGGCTGTAATTCTTCAAAGTTTTCTGAAGCGACATGTGTAAAAATCTTCCAGCTCCATATTAATAAGTGACGGCTTCACCAAGTATAACGTGACACCGTCAGGCTTCTATCTTGACGGTTTTTCGCGACTTTGTTGTTTTCTTCTCTTTTTCGTCCAAACATGTCCAAAAAGCACCAAATTCAAGAATTCTCGTCCCAAGTACCTAAAATCCAAAAAAAATGATTTGAGGCAATATTTGATCATATTTACACGATTTTGGGCTTGAATAACCCCTTAAAAAGTATCAAATAAATCTTTATCAAATATCCCTACACTTGGGTTTGCTTGTCATCAAGCAAATGAGCTTTTATTCTAATCAATTTACAGGTTAGGGGTCTTTAATTTTAACATTAATATAAAAGTAATTACAACATACAATTGTTCCACGTTAGTCAAAATAAGCACGGAAATTATATACTAGTACCTTAAATAAGTGTTTGGATTCTCACATCTCTCGGGTGTAATAAGTTGTATAACACATATGGAAACGGGAAAATATAACACTCTCTACCTGTCATAGTACATAGATTACCATAGGCTTGGGGAAGGATCAAACCTCCACCACTTTGGCGTAAGCACCTAGGATAAACTATCAAAGAGGTCTTTTAAAGGGTTGTAATGTTAGGTGTAAAGGTATGGAAGACACGATTTGTTGGATAAAGGGATTTTTACTAGTGGCAAGTCAATTATCTTGGTCAATTACATTTACAATGAGGCGTTACTAAGCCAAGACTCGACTCAACTTGCTAACTACTAACTATTTTTGTATTTTTCAAGACACTATATTGAACTAAACATAAATAAAAGACGCGGATGGTAGCCAGTTTGTAAATACATAAACTTTATAAATCGTAAGAAAATAACCAATCAAATATATTGTTAGAGTAAAGCTCATTAAAGATCAAACCTAAAACTAAAAATCTTTTTCAACCTAGTAGAATATAAGAAACATGCTAATTATTTTTGTCTTTTTCCAAAAGCATGAAGAAGGGAACAGTGCATGTTGAAGGAATAATAAAATCATCGAGGTATTAGCTTTAAATGTCAGTGAGGCACTATGTCTACTAACTAGCATATGCTTACCTGGATGAAGCAAAAATACAAATAACAGTACAATGTGATTACTTTGTTTATATTAGGAAACTGACTATTAGCCACAAAAATTAATTTGGTATGGACAAAGCTGATTTGTGCAGTTAGATTTGAAACAAAACAATTTCTAAAATTCACTCCCTACTATTTATACATTTTTCTTTTACATTTATCATAATAATATTTACAATTTTAAGCAATATGTTAAGAAAAATGAACAAACAATAACAGTGAGTGTAATATAGAGTGTGTAAGTTCCACAGGTTCAATTTGTAGTGCTTATCACAAAGACGAAGGGAAGGTCAGTTCTCTCTCGTACTATGGTTCTGCGGGTAGTAACGATAGGTGTGTCGAAGAATACAAACATAGGTTGCACGTTGAATGTGACATAGATAGCCAATTACTCACAATTTCTCCTTGTATGTGTACATTACCCAAAGGAAGAGAACATAGCTTGTACTACTCTCAAACAATCTTGGGTCGAGTTATGTATATGAATTATGAAGTAGGCAAATTATAAACAAGTTTAATTGTGTTCATCACTAGTCTAACATAACCCTGTACGTATAAGTTATAAGCCCAATGGTCATTTTTCCAAATTGTTGCAAGAAAATTTAGTAACGAACGACTATTTTTTCCAAAACTGATTGAAACAAGTTAATCAATGAAAAAGTTACTCAACTTGTTCTTTCCAAAACTGATTGAAACAAGTTAACCACACCCATTTCAATGTTTATGTGGTTACTGATACTAAAGGTGCGTTTGTTTTGAACCTTTTGTATTTGAGGAATGTAATTATACAAAAAGTAATTGTATCAATGATATGAAACTCATAGGAAAGTGGATGGAGATTGCGTGTGAATGCAAATTTGAAAAGGAGAAGACACTTCGATTCATTGCAATTCAGGAAAGTTTCTTGCTTCTTGCAATTTTCAATGCAAGAACATGGAGAAATTCGATCCATTTTGAGTGTGTAAAAAACTAAACCATGGAAGAGTGCAGCAAATAAAATAAAATAACTTTTTCAAAACAATAATTTTTTGTTTTAATTTTAGCATTGAGCTCTGTCAAGTATGTATAACCTTGCTCTCTAAAATATTCAAGAAATAAAATAAAATAACTTTGGCCTCTTTGATGTTCTTTTAAAAGACAATTCCTGTTCAAAAATTTAACTAAGAGGGCTTTCCAATAATACGATCCAAAGAAACGGTTGAGAGGATTAAGAAAGATGATGGGGTTTTGGTGTGGATTAGGAAATGGAAGGAATTTAAAATGAGGGTTACAGAGTATCACCTTAAAGAGAAAATTATAGGGTTGTATGCAAATCGTTTTGTTTTTTTCCTAGACTTTAACTAACTTTCTGTGCGACTTAACGCTATTGCCAAATTTCTGGATTAGTAATCATTAGTATTTGTTTTTGGTAAAAGTGTAATTATTATAGAAAATAGTGTATAAAAAGCATAGTGCTTTATGTAATCTTGGAGTCCAACTAACAAATATTTGCATTTAATGTCAATACAAAACAAATACTCCATACCGTATAGTATCATTTAAATAACTAGCCAACATGTTTGGTGCGATGCACGTGACATTTGGAAAACGCATTAGTCTTACTCACAATATTTATTAAATCTGCATGTTGTCTCATAGCAGTATAAAACAACTAATCCGTGCAATCTTGTTGGTTCTAACTACAATTTAAGATAATCTATATTATTGTCTTCAAATTTGACTCAAGCGTAATATGATCTTGGTTGATCTGTTGTATTTAAAGGTGAAAACATTCGTTGTTGTACTAAAAGGTGAAAACATGTTTGACTATAAAAAGTTAAAAATTATCATGCCAAATAAGTTCGCCTACTTGAGTCATTCATTTTATTGCATGGGATAACAGCAAGGCTTTATTTTATTTTGCGTGGATATTAATCATGCTAAACAATTCACACTAACTCACATGCGTACTACAATATATTTTGGCAAAGCATCTCCAATTTATGCACCATCTTTTTACACTGTTATAGTGCAAATTAAGAATATATTTGTGATGAGACGAAAAGTGTTACGCTTTTAGGGGGTCATTTAAGCCCTAATTCGTATAAATGTGATCAAATATTGCCCTAAATCGTTCCTTTTGTCATTTTAGGTACTTTTGAGAAGAATTCTGGAAAACATGCATTTTTGGACGTTTTTGGAGCATAAAAGTGAAGAAAACGACAAAGTCTCAAAAGATGAAGGTTTACAACCTGACAGCATCAGAAGTCACAAGGTGACGCCGTCAGAAAGTCTTGGCAAAAGAGTGGAATCCAATTTTCAAATGACGGGCCAGAGAAAATTTGGGATTTAACACTTTACGCCGTCAGGTGTTAGGAAATATAGGCCGTCAGGAGTAAAGTTAAAGAGTGACGGCCCAGAAGGTGTTATAAGGTGACGGCGTCAGAAGTGGATCTAGGCCATCCGAGAAACTTAATGGCGGCGAGCTGACGGTGTCAGCCCTTATAACCTGACGCCGTCAGAGTGTAAAATCTATATATAGTTTTCTAATTTTCATTCATTAGTGTGGAACTTTGTGGAGAACTTTTAGGGCAAACCCTAAAGACGAATTTCCTGTACTTTTTAGGGTTTCCAACCCTTGGAACCCTCATGCTTAATTAAAGATAAGTCTTCACTTTAATTCAATCAATATGTCTATGTGTTGGTTGATTACCTATCTTGCTTGTCTTTTAATTAACATGTGTAGCTAAATTCTTCTTGTGTTTGCTTAGATCTAATGAAACCTGACTATTAATTATTGGTTAATTGGTGTGTGTTGTTGTTTGTTGGGATGATTGTTCCATCAATGTTAGGCTCAAGAAAACTAGCCAACCTCCTTTATGGTAACGTGCTTGAACGTCTTGGGAAACATGTAGCCAAGGCATACTAGGCTATTAAGGTAGTATTTAACGCATGAGCCACTGTTTACAACCCCTATGGTTGTGCCGTGCATGGCATAGGGCGAGATAAGAGCTCATAGAATTAGAGAGATATGTATGCCACTCCATGAGTTATTAGGAATACACCCTTCATCCACACAAGTAACACACATATCAATTAACCGGTAAAAGATAGTTAGGGAGTAATGAAATCTAAGTAAACACAATTTTCTCCATATTGTTTTCACAACCACAATAGTTTAGATATTTATTTTATTTTAATTTGCAAAAGTAGTAAACTTGGGTTAGTTGACTAGCAACTAATTCCGCCCTTCCTCTAAAAACCGAGATTTTACTTGCTTTCTAAAAAATATAAAAATACAAAAAGAATCTTCCTTCCACCTTTAGACCTATTAGTAGTAGTTTTCTATCCTAACGAACACTATTCCCTGTGAGAGAAAGATCAATCCCCCGTACTTACCATTATCCTATACTACATCGGTCAGGTACACTGCCTGGTGGGGTTGTAAGCCTCTTGAGATCCCTCGAGAGGTAAAACCTGTTGTAAGGTTACAAAACCACGCATCAAGTTTTTGGCGCCGCTGCCGGGGAATAGTTATTGTTTAGGTAGAATTTTTATTTTATTAGGTCTACACATTAGAATCCTCTCTAGTGAGATTTTTATTTTCTTTTTCTAGGATTTCTTTAGTATATCTTTTTCTTCGTGTTTTTGTTCGTAATCTTTACCATCCGCCATCATGGAAGGTGGTAACATCCTTGATCCCAACAACCTAATTCAACCAAGCCACCCACCACAACCAAACCAACCTCCTAGACCCCGCACCTTAGGAGAGTATTCCCGACCTAGCCACCTTGGCTATCGAAACACCATTGAGCTCACTCAAGGAGCCAATGTCACTCCCTTGCGATCCGACACTATCCGGTTGGTGCAAAGCGGATGCACATTCCATGGACTTCGTTCCGAAGATCCAAACCAACATCTCAAGGATTTCCTCAAAACCGTAGATTCCATTGACCTTGATGTTGCAACTCGAGAGACGACCCGGTTACGTCTCTTCCAATTCTCTCTACGGGACCAAGCTAGTCAATGGCTTGAGCGACTTCCCGCAGGATCCATCACCTCTTGGGACGATCTCACAACTCGTTTCTTTGCTCAACTTTTCCCACCGGGGAGAACTACCAAACTAAGAAGGGATATCTTAATGTTTGAGCAATGTCGAGGCGAAACTCTCTACGGAGCATGGATCCGATTCAAAGACTTACTCCAAAGAGTCCCCCATCACGGCATCAACCTCTGGCTTCAAATTCAAATCTT
>LBNU01018394.1:46540-68693 GCA_014162995.1 Artemisia annua | reverse complement strand
TAATTTCTAATTTTCATTCATATAGTATGGAACTTTGTGGAATGAACTTTTAGGGCAAACCCTAAAGTCGAATTTACCTGTACTTTTTAGGGGTTCCAACCCCTTGGAAGGTCATGACTTAATTAAAGATAAGTCTTCCACTCAATTCAATCAATAGTGTCTATGGTTTCTGTTGGTTGATTATATCTTTTGCTTGTCTTTTAATTGAACATGTGTATGCTAGATTCTTTCTTGAGTTTGTTAGATCTACAATGAAACTAACTATTAATTATTGGTGATTTGGTGTGTGTTGTTGTTTGTTGGGATGTGATTGTTCCATCAGAATGTTGAGCTCAAGAAAACTGGCCAACCTTCCTTTATAGGTAACGTGCGTTGAACGTCTTGGGAACACAGTTAGCAAAGGCATATAATGCTAGGCTATAAGTAAGTATTTAACAGCATGAGCACTGTTTACAACCCCTATGGGTTCATGTGCCGTGCATCACATGGCAGTAGCGGAGATAAGAAGCTATAGGAATTTGGAGAGGATTATGTATGCCACTCCATGAGTTATTAGGTGAATTACACACCTTCATCCACCAAGTAAGGCGAGAGTTGAGAGGGGTGTGAACCGGGGTGAGAGAAGAGGTATGAGGTGAGAGAGAATCTAAGTGAAACACAACGTTTCTCGCATGATTGTTTGTCAGCAACCACAATGAGTTTGAGGATATGTTATTTTATGTTGAATGTTGCAAAAGGTCAGTAAAACGTTGGTTTTAGTGACTAGGCAACTAATTCCGCCGCTTCAGTGTCCAATACCGAGATTTTACTTGCTTTCCATAAAATATAAAAATACAAAATGAATCTTCCTTCCACCCTTAGACCTATTAGAGTAGTTTTTCTATCCTAACGAACACTATTCCCTGTGAGAGAACGATCAATCCCCCGTACTTACCACTATCCTATACTACATCGGTCAGGTACACTGCCTGGTGGGGTTGTAAGCCTCTTGAGATCCCTCGAGAGGTAAAACCTGTTGTAAGGTCACAAAACCACGCATCACATAACACAATGTGTATCAACCCGAGTATATTTTACATATATCGGATTTATAAACATGGTCTATGGAACATGATACTTAATCCAACACAATCAACTAATGGATCACGTGTCTTATTAAGTAGAACTAATTTTATTGTTTAACCAATGTGGGATAATAAGTTACCTCATTAGACACAGGAGTTATTTCACTTTCTTCAGTGGAATCAACAATCAGATCAATATTATTAACACATGTCCACATCATATTCTTCATCACTATCATGTAAATTTGAAATCAAGGGTATGAAATTAAATTAATTAAGATGTTATGTTAATAATGTTTATTAAAAATATTAGATTAATGTTTTCTTTTTAAAACATGTACCTCATTATAAGCAAACCCTTCTTTAAACTTCTTAATCATTGGCTTCTCATTAGATATCATCTTAACTTGATAAACATGATTGTTGTTGTTAATGTTAAATTCAGAATATAAAAATTTGAACAACATTTTTTTGCCAATGAGAGTGTCTAACTCTTTTGGGAAATCATCATCATCAACACCATCATACTGGTCTTTAAGCTTGACACATGGTATATCTAGTAGCCTTTGTATCATCTTATCAAACAAAATCAGAGAAGCCGATCCAGTATGATCTATAATACGGACAATAACCTTGTACCTGATAAATAGATGGTAGTAAATGAATTAATCTAATATATAATTGCATTCATGTGTTTATTAGTTTAATACAATTAAATAAATTTATTTACCTGTAAGTGACAGATTTCAACACTCCATGTCTATCACAACGCCATGATTTTTTGGAATATCCAGAGGATGCAGATGATTGAGAAGAGTCAATTTCTTTTGCTATCCGACTACATTGTTTGCAAGCAGGATAACACCAACCAAACTCTTTGTGGATTTTGTGAATCTTTGCATACACAACACAAGTAACTTCCTACAATATTTCAAAAATCAAAACATGTAATGCTTATATTAGACATTTACATTGTTATAATAATGTAAATTTTATTAAAGATTATGTATAAAAGTCGTACATTAGATGCATCACGAATATCTCCAACATTCTTTCGGGTGGCGCCTTTGAAAAACATCTCAGGAGTAACAATTGTTTTTGTTGGAGTTAGAATCTCAATTTTAAGAGCAGACTCATTATTTCCATCTCGTTTCTGATAATTGTAAATTATATAAAACCATATTTAGATACATTGTATCATGACAACAACAACCAATATTTAATAATCACAATCGAATACAATAGTAGGTATATTTATTTTTATGCATTAAAAACATAAATATAAGTTATAGTTTGCATACATTGCTTTGAAGGAATGAACCTCAGATAAGTCAGCATTGATGAAAAGTTTGGTACCATTCATAGCAGGAGAAACAGATACATTGACTGTAGAACAAAAATATAAAAAAATGTATCATATATGTCTTAATTATATTTTTGGCATATAAGATAAAGTATGTTACCTTTCCAATATTTTACTTTAGCCATTTGAATGGTCAAAACCACATGTCCAACCTTTTCTCTATTAGCAGCGTAAGAAACAAACATCTCTGCCATTGCATCAAAAAAACAACATTCTAATATATCACCCCTGCATATATACAAGAAGATTTAGATTTTGTTAAATAAAACGAATAATCATTCAAACACAAAATTGAATGTTATCTTACTCTTTTCTTCTATTAACACAATTCGTCGTTGTTTGTTAAGACCAAAAGGTATTAAATCACCCATTGAAACGATGGTGCCAACTACATCTGTAATTTATTTACATTAAAACAGTTAAAATGTTTATTATAACAAAATAAAAAGTAAATAAAAATAATAGAGGATACATACCAACAACATCAGTTTCCTTAAATTGTGTGGACTTTATTTCACCAATACTTACAAATTTAAAACCCATATTGTTCTCATCAAAGTCCTTGATGCGAGTCAATGTGGTATTTTTGTAAAACATGATCTTATACATATGATCTAGCAAAGGAAATTTGCCACTATTGTCTGCTAAACAAAAATTAGAAATCCTATAGCATTTGCCTTTTTCAAGAATCCCTTCATATTTATGCATGTCATTCTTCTTTACAGTACATTGAATCTAATTACCCTTAAACAATATATGATATCAGATAACATAAAATCATAATTAGCATGTTAATACGATAATCATAACAGTAACTCAATATATGATTTTTTTTTATTTATTATTTTTTTTATAACCATGGTTTCCGACTTTTTGGCCGACTAATCCACGGGGTTTGAACCTACCGCCACACAGGCTCAAACCAGGTGAAGCCCTCCCTTTTCAGGAGGTTGGCGTGGCCACCTAAGGTTGCTTGCACCTAGCAGGAATTGAACTTGAGACCTCACACATTTTAGAGTGATAGTCACAAGCCCTTTTACCACTAGGCCACCCTTAAGTGGTTACTCAATATATGATTTCAGTTAACATAAAATCATGATTAACATGCTAATACGATAATAATAACAATACCTGTTCATTTTGAACTACAAAATCCAAGCTCCATGGAGCATGAGACATATTAGGAGCATGTGAACGCCATATAATGATACATCTTACTTGAATTTTAGTGTCTTCCAACATAGGATCAACATCAGATAATGGAGTAAAAACAACTTTGTTAATAATTTTGGCTGTTATTACACAACACAAACAACATACAAATCATGTAAAAATATGTTATTACACAACACAAACATATTCAATACAGAACCGAATCTAATATGAATACAACACGACGTCCAATATAGAATAAATATGCATGAAACAAAACACACTACATGGATACATTAAAACAAAAATCATTGTAACAAAAATAATTATTATGTGTTTGACCTTTAGATGTTGACGGTTTTTTTTTTTTTTTTTTTTTTTTTTTTTTTTTTTTTTTTTTTTTTGGCCATTGATGCTGAATTCGAATCAATCGATGCTGAAACAATTCGAAACAATGAAACATTATGAACAAAACGAAATCATATGCATGTGCCCTAACCTTTAGACGCAATTGGTTGCATGAAACAATCAAACGCTATGAACAAACCGAAATCATATGCATGTGCACTAACCTTTAGACGACACTGCTGATGGAATGGCTAATGCATCTTTGCGTCGTTTAGGATGTGGGTGGGTAGAGATATTGGGGCGTATTTATATGATCACGCTAGGGTTTTTGATATACACTAAATATGGAAGAGATCGTGTCGTGATACAACTCTTCAAAATAGGTATCCGATTATTATGGAGTCGACTTGTGGGAACCGATTCTGCCACCTAAGCAGCTTTAGGGTTCCACGTGGCACCTCCGACCAATGAATGATTTTAGAGCAGATGACGTCATCATTAGGCAACTTTGATCTTATATATATTATTAGATCCAAGGAAAAAAAAAAAAAAAAAAAAAAAAAAAAAAAAAAAAAAAAAAAAAAAAAAAAAACAATCAAGCTATTTACATATCCACCCTTTCATTTCCACTAATACCACACAAACCCCCGTCTCTCACTCACTCCATCTCAAAACTCATCACCAAAACTTCAAAAAACCCCCAAACTAACACACACTATTCACACACACACTTTTCACACACACAATGGCGAACACCACCACAACCACCACCACCTCCGACGACACAAAAGACATCGAACGCCTTTACGAATACGGGGAGCGTCTCAACGAAGCCAAAGACAAGTCTCAGGTCACCTTCACTATCATTACTTTTATATAAAATTAGGGCTTATATATATATATATATTTTTTTTTATATTTATATTGTATTAATTGTTTTAACAGAATGAAGAAGATTATAAGAATATAATAGCCTCCGCTACGAGTACGAATATAAAAGCTAGACAACTGGCTGCGCAATTGATACCTAGGTTTTCTAAATTCTTCCCCGGTTTGTCCGCCAATGCCATTGATGCTCTTTTTGATTTGTGCGAAGCGGAAGAGCTTGCGGTTAGTTTGTTTTCTTTTTTTTATATATATAATGTATTCCGTGCTATTATTAGGGAGGTTATTATTTGTTGGTGGTAACGATAGAGTTGTTGAGCTTGCGGTTTAGTTGTTATTCTGTTTCGGTTGTTGAAGATGATATTTATTTTTTGCGAATTAGTGAGTATTGAGATTTATAGGGCGTTTGGATTAGCTTATTTAGTCGGCTTATGGGCTTATTTGATTTTGGAAAAGCCAATAAGCTCACTTTTTAGAGCTTATTAACTTTAGCTTATTGGCTTAAGCCAATAAGGTGAAGTTGATAAGGTCATAAGCTTCAATAAGTGAGCTTATCGGATTTTCCAAAGTCAAACAAGCCCATAAGCCGGCTAAATAATCTGATCCAAACACCATTTAGGTATTAGTAATAGGGATTAAGTCATAGAATAGCAACGAACTGTCTTCTTTGTCTCGTTTTGATACGTGAACTAATTAAAAGATGTGCAATAGCAACGGACTTTCATAAGTGTTCCAATCCGCATTTTTTGATGACGTGTCACGTTATAAATGGTGACACGTGTCAGACTTTTAGGTATGACACATCATCAAAATGTGAAGATTGGAACACTTTGAAAGGTCGTTGCTATTGCACATCTTTTAATTAGTTCACGTATCAAAACGAGATAATGAGAAAAGTTGGTTGCTATTTTATGACTTAATCCCTTAGTAATAAGTGTTTAAGTAGGTGTTTGTAGAGACCGAGATTGGTGCAGGGAGGGAGTAGGTGAGGACAAATTTGCAAAATATTAAGTACAAAACAAAAAATACACTAATTGTTTTTTTCCCAAAGATTCTCCACAAAGTGAGAATTTCTATTTTCTAACTTTTCAAAGAAATTACGGAACAAACTTTTTGATGTTTTCTCATTTCCTTTGTTAACCAAAAGCCCCACTTTCCTTTCTCAGTTTCCTAACCCGAAACCTAGATATGGAAAATATGATATCTTTTGAACGTGTTTATTAAGTTATTAACTCTTTTCTGGAGATAAAATTCCACTTCAAATTTCTACAACATTGTAGATAAGAAACCAGGGAATGTTCCCTCCAACTAAATACACCCTAAATCTCTACTTAGTATAATTGAAGGTATCTTCAAAAGGGTTATTTTCACACAATCCTGGAGGAGTGGAGAGAATGTTATATTGTTTACTCTATCTGTACATCGAGGGAAGAAAAGCTGTAATAACTTATAAGATATAAATTTTTTTATTGACACTAAATTTGATCATTTGACAACATAGGAACATCCGGTCATTGTCTTCCTTAATTGCTGTGGTTCGTACTGCAGACATGATCCTAACCTAGAAGAACATTAAGCATGATTAATTTGAACATTTAATAAGTACATACAATTTCAAATTAGCTGAAAGGTTTATTTCGAGGTTTGCAATAATGTAATATTCATTCCTTGACATGGGATGTGTGGGCCTGTCAAAGTTGCCAGTTATCAAGGCATTTTAAGTATGGGATGCTCTAATGTTAAGGCCACTATGATGGCTCCAAGATCATGGTTGCATATTATAAACACGTTTTACTAGTCTGAGCAGCTTTGTATATGAATCCTTATTTCTAGGCCCCAACACTTCACCTAGCAAGTTCTTCTGTAAGGGTCTGAATTTGTTTTTACTGGAGCTTTATATTTATTCTTATGAAGCCATTCAATATTCTTGTGTAAAACATCTATTGGAACAGCCCATAGAAATGCATTCAAGCCGAAATTTTTAATGTTTATTAATATATGGCTATTCTTTGTTTATAGATACGGGTGCAAGCAATTCGAGGACTTCCTCTTTTCTGCAAGGATACACCTGAACATATTCCTAAGATTGTTGACATTCTTGCTCAACTTCTCTTAGCTGGTAAGTTAGTTTTCTATGCTTTGCTTTAGAGTCTTTGTAACGTATATTGATATTAATGACTTGAAGTACTTTGCTATCTTCAGAAGAAAACGTGGAACGTGATGCAGTGCATAAAGCTCTTCTGTCTTTGTTGAGGCAGGATGTTAAAGGTAATTCAGAGATCATCGTTAGCATTGTAGTTTTTGTGTTACTGTGATAAGGTTTGTGCTATTTAGTTGATCCTTTTTAATCTAAATTTTGCCAAGAAGCAAAATAAAATGACTCTCTACTGAGCTATTGTTGAAAGTGGAAGCAGTTAGATTGACCAACATAAACAAAGCCTTAACTCTACTAAGGGGCTGAGTGGCTTTCTAGTATTTCATTTATGGCTTACGCAGATGCCTAAGCAGAACTATTGACGGTTCATTTCTACAACTAATATTTTTGAAGTGTTTGAAAATGAGCTATTGATGTTCTGATAATAAAAACTTTTCTGAAGGACAAATTTCATTGTTCAATCAATATGGTTACTCGATTAGATAATGAAGTGATCTCCAGGTAGAGAGAAATTAACTAATCGTAGCTTATTTTGAATGCTCAAGTTGGATTTTAGCTGGTACTCAAACTGATGGGGATCACCGAAGCAGCTCTAGGATAGCTTTAGAGCACAGCTTTTACTGATTGACCTTACAGGACTCACTATTGGAAACATGGAGGTTTTGATAGCATATTTGATTGTAAACTTATTTGTCTCTAAATTTAAAGGTCTACAATCCGGAAAAAGAGGATATCAACTACTCATGTGAGCATACCCATTAAGTCTGTAAAGAATTTAGTTTATATAATGTCTAGGAGTATACTGATAGAATGATAGGTTTTGAATTATATTTGTTGAAGGAATTTTATTTGGGACTGTGATTTGGGAGGATAGTGCATGCTAATATATGTTGCATGCTTTTTTTAGGCAATATTTACGTATTGTTATGTATATCCGAAATAAACAGTACTTAAAACTGGCACTTAATGAGGTAAATTTATATGCAGAGTCTTTGACAGCTTTATTTAAGCATATTGAAAGCGTTGAAGAACCAATCGCGGATGATAATCGTGAGAGGACCCTGGCCTTTATAAGGGACAAGGTGAGTAGTCAACCTGTCATAGATAAGAAAAGTTTAAGTGTTTGTATTAATTGAAGTTAATATCTGTATATATAAATCTGTAGGTGTTTCCTTTAAAGTCTGAGCTCTTGAAGCCGCAAGAACAGATGGAACGACATATCACTGATTTGATTAAAAAGGTATGTTCCCGACTTCCCGCGTCTTCGTTAAATGTAATATTCATTTAATTATCTGTATACCCCTCTTATGTCATCCAGTTTCCTTACCTTGTATGTTTTATATATTCATAGCAATGCATTTCGGTTGATTTAGTAAAATGTAAAAGCAGTTTAACTCCATTATATTGCAGAGCTTGCAAGATGTTACTGGAGCGGAGTTTAAGATGTTTATGGATTTCTTAAAGAGTTTGAGCATATTTGGAGAAAAAGCTCCTACTGAGCGGATTCAAGAGCTTATTGAAATTATTGAAGGCCAAGCGGACCTAGATGCGCAGTTCGACGTAAGTAGATGATATTTCCTTTTTCTTTGTTCCCATCTGTGTACAAACTTTGCGATGTTCGTACGACAAAATGATATTTGGTTAGACGTATAGTACACATATAAAGCAACATATGGTACCAATCTATAATTGTTTTATGATGCAATCTTACTTATTTTATTGTCGGAAATTAGAATTTCAGTACAGCTTAGAAGGAACTTAAATTATGCTTTGATGGCAGTCTGGCACTACTTGATAATGCATATGCTCGTCCTAAGAATTCTCGATTGCTTTAGGAAGATTTAATTGAGTATTATGGGCAACTTATATGATCTTGGTTACGGGGTTACTGTAAATGAGGTTTTTTGCTCATTCTTTTTAAGTAAAACGAACTGGTAAGCAAATTTAGTTGAATGTTCACCAGAGAGATCGCCTTGAGCATCATGCATCACTTCATGTTAGCAGTCTTTGGATAGAGATGTTGAGATCGGAAAAAGCTTACATGAAAGAGGGTGTGCACATACTGGTAGTGGTAGTTGGTAGATAGCACTTCCTTTGCAAAAGACCAAGCATCTGATGGCTGATTGGCTAAGTTTAGTTTGAGGACCTTTCTGCATCTGCATATATTACTTATATCTAATTAATGGAGCTTCTCTTCATAAGACTAGCCACAATGGTCACCACTCCCCTCACCTCCACATCATCGCCACATCACCATTCAGCACATCACCACCCTCCTCACCTTTCAGCTTCAATGGTCATCACCATTAAAAATACCCACTTTATACAAACATATCCCACAAAATACCCCACACACACTCCCAAACAAAAAAAAGTGAATGGTGAGGGTGGTCACCACTCTCTCTTCTTTTTTCCTTGGGTTACGCGTGAGGGAAGAGGGTTCTAAACTTCTAATGGTGGTAGCTAGTGAGGGTGATGGTGATGGTGATGGCTCACCCTCCATTGCATGCAGCCTAAAGATTATACAATCTTACCGTTAGAGTTCTGGGGTAGGATGGGAATAAGAAAAGATTTAGAACTAACACACATACAACTTCATGCGAAACCTGACGAGGAAGTTTAATCTCTGTGATGGGCGGATGGTCTTCACTGTTGAGAAAGTGAAATCCAAAAAGCATAGAAAAGTAATGGTTGGACCTGTGGGTCACTGCATTCCCCTGTCTGTTTTTTCATTTCAAGAAGAAGTAGTTGTACTTTTTGGGCTCTTGATGGCAGATATGACTGTCTGAATACATTTCTGCAAGGATAATAAGTGTTCCATTGTTATCTGGAACTTTGTAGAGTGCTTACAGTGGGTTCTGTTTCTGTGTAATCATTTCGCTGACTGTATCAAACCCTAGCCTATTCGGCAGTCATCCTGTGTTGGTGCTTGAATCTTCATCAACTTAATAGGGTGTGGGGTGTTGTTGAGCGAATATCTGAACTTGAAACATGTTCCCTAATAGGCTGTTGATGACTTACGAAAAAGATTGATATGTATCTATCATTCCTTATTATGCGCATAAATGTTTGCTGAGAGGCTGTTGATGCATACAAAGAAGCAGAGTATACCATTCGGTGGATGATGTGGCCCTCATAATCTTTCTTGGTTCTACTTATAACTTTTCTTTCTAAAATTTGTATATTCTCTGTACATGTATTATTTTGATTTATATTGTAAGATTATCTAGTTTGCTGATTATATATATGACGTACAGGTTTCAGATGGGGACCATATTGATAGATTGATATCATGCATCTACATGGCTCTTCCATTTTTCTTGGTACGTGGTAATTTAACAATTTTTGTTCCATCGTTGCAGTAAAGTTACTTCATTCTAACTGAATCGTTGATTTGTACGCAGCGGGGTGCTTCAAGTAGCAAGTTTCTCAACTATCTAAACAAGAACATAATACCTGTGTTTGATCAGGTATTCATTTTATTCAATTTGTTATTTTTTATAGGGGCAATTTCATATCTTTCCTCCTTGAATTTGGAAATTTCATATTTACCCAAACATGCTTTAAAAACATTGTACATTATGCATTCAGTGGTTGTACTTTGGGTATGTATGAAAATAATCATGAAAGTAGGGGGAAATATGAAATTAAACCTTTTTATATGTATTTCCCTTTATGAGTGCTTCATTTGTTGTGGTTGTTAGGAGTCCCACAGCAGGTAACAAGTTACACATAATCATTATGTTCTTATTTTTGTGAATAGAATATCTAGTTTGATTAGCGCCCAAATAATCATTTGACAAGTGGTTTTGAAATCTTATGGTGACATTTGAGGACGCTGTATGCATCTTGTGCATGTAAACAGGCATAATTTTATCACAAACTAATATATCTTACTAGGAAGAAATAAATAACAATGAACGGTTCCACGTTTTTCATATATCTAATATATCTTATTAGGTGTAGGCTGAAACCTTAAACCTAACCACCTCTGAACGGTTCCAAGTTTTTGAACTGAATCGTGCTAAACATTAAGCTGAATCGAACCTACCTATTCTGATTCAGTCCCCTGGCTCAAACCTATAATAACATTATCCAACCATTATGTATTCAAAAGGAATAACAACATACAAAGAACGGATAAATTGAAGCTGTTGATATAAAGAATTGAGAACATGCAGATGTCAAGATAAGCATGAAAATGTTGAGATGAGGACCGAGTCTTAGTGAGGAGGATTGATGAAGATGTAGGATGAAGTGAAGTTGGGATTTCATTTTTAAACACATATATGAGATGTGAGTGGTTGGGCTGGTTTGGTATCAGATATGAGAAATTATAAATCGAACCACGCCAAATGCTCTGAAATAATTAAAACCAAAACTTAAGAACGTCCCAAAATTGAACCAACCTTAGAGATTCGATTAATTCAGTTCGTCTAAATGGTTTCAGTTTCATGTTACATCCCTGCTAGGGTTACAATAACTTTTTAAGAATAATTATCAACATGTATAATAGGGAAGTTGATATCCTTTGATATGCATATTCCACGGCTAATTCTTTATTTCTTATGCAGCTTCCCGAAGAACGGAAAGTGGACTTGCTTAAAAACCTTGCAGAAAGTTCTCCTTACTCAACACCACAGGATTCACGGCAAATCCTTCCTTCTCTTGTTCAGTTATTGAAGGTAATTTTTATCAGAGGTGTCTATTTATAAAGGAAATTTTTTATTGTAACAGATTTTTGCCTGTCAGCTATTAAGGTTAACGTTGCTATTAGTATATTTATTTTCACTTATAATGTTTTGGGAATGTGACTATCATTGCTGAGGCCATATATTGGTTTAATGAACACGATTCATTTTGGCATTTTCTGCAAATATGTGTATGTGGTCTGTGTTTCTAATGATATATCACTCTTTTTTCTGACCTCTCAGAAGTACATGCCTGTAAGGAAAACTGGTGAAGAGATGAACTTCACATACGTCGAATGCTTATTGTACACATTTCACCACTTAGCCCATAAGGTAAGTTAGGATTATAGTGCTGTTGTTTTAGCGTGTATACTATTTTCATATGTGTCCATGTTCTCATTGAGAATGTTATGAGACAGGCTCCAAATGCCACCAATAGTTTATGTGGTTACAAAATAGTGACGGGCCAACCATCAGATAGGCTTGGTGAGGACTTCTCGGAATTTAACAAAGATTTCACAGAAAGGTAGCTCGTTTTTCAAATATTTTATTTACATGATAGTTTTGTTCGGTGTCTGAGCAATTTTAAAGAATTTGAACAATCATGCTTCTCTTTGGCTTAAATATCTTTTGCTTTGTTATTTGTGATACTAATGCAGGTTAAGCTGTGTTGAAGACCTAGCTAAAGCTACCATGAAGAAATTAACACAGGGAATGGCTCAGCAAAACAAGACAATGGCAACTGCAATGTCTGATGAGGAAAAGGCTAACATTGTGAGTTAATACTTAATACCCAGCTTTAGATATTGCAATTAACACAGGGAATGGCTTGTTTTGGGTTGTGTATTATATCAAACGGCTCAATTGGGTTGGACATGTCGAAAGCTGCTCAAATGGGTTGAACATGTCGAAAGTTGCTCAAAGTCTAGTTTTAGTGCATACACCCCCCTGATTCATGTAATTTATAATTTTTGAGTATTATCGTAGTAGCATTGTTGTGCAATCATAATTGCCATGTTAAATTTTCTGTTTTAAATCTGATGAAAGTGTTTGCGGTTCATTACAACACATCTTACCACCTGTAAGATAATTTTTCGTTTATTGGAAGTCCGCCTGAATTTCAGTGTTTTTTATCTGCAGAAAACCCAAAAGCAAAATGCCACAACTGGTCTGCGAACATGCAATAACATTTTGGCAATGACGCAGGTAAGTTGTATTATAAACCTTGTTTGCTAGTATATCTCTGCATGTTATTGTATCAATATTTACCACATTATTCTATCTTAACCAGCCACTGCATGCAAAAGCACCTTCATTTATTGGAGATAAAAGGATTAACTTATCCTGGAAAGAAGCTGTCAAAACTGTCGCGCCATCAGCTAATGCAACCGGGTATGTAGATCAACTCTTGATCAACTCTCAGATGACCTAGATTGCCGTTAGTATCATCACAAAAAAGTTAAAAAGTTGACATTCTGTTGTTTACATAACATTTTCATTAAGCTACCTAAAATCAATATGCAATCCTTTTTTGATGGATGGCGTATACATTAGAGGTGGCAATATGTGTACGTTGGATAGGTTGGTTAATATGATATTTCTATTTGAAAGGGGTGACCTGCAAAAAGTTTGTTTTTTATTCAAATAATTAATGTGTCAAACACTCAAACATGATTACACAAATAGAAAATGTAGTGATATGCATCAATAGAACATGGACAATTCACAACTGTATCCCTTTTTCTTAATCTAGTCATTTTATTGCTTTCATCAGAGTGAAACGTCCTGCGAGCAACACAAATGGTTCTGGCAACTATGCAAACAAACGGGGCCGTGGAGGTGGCAACCAACTCGTGCACAGAGCCTTTGAAGGTATATCACATGGAGGCAGAGGTGGTCCAAGGGGCGGCGGACAAGGTAGGGGGCGGGGCAGACGTGGTGGTCGGGGAAGAGGGTATTATTAGCTTTTGCTTCCCAACTCTAGTAAGATCAGTCACAAAACGATCCATATTATCGATTTCTTACATTTCCGACACTATCCAGTCATCTCCCTTGGTAGCTTCATGAGTATAGGTTATTAAAACGACTTCAATTCTACTCAAGCAAGGAAACATGTGAAAGAAAAGAGAACGAAAGGGTGCAAAAAGATGTTTTCTATGTTCTTACATTCTGATTATTTTTACTTTGGACCTGCATCTGTTTTACTGTTTTGTTAGATAATTGCTAAGTCTTAGATCGAGGTATTTATTTATTTAATGGTATGCTGAACAAAGTGAGTTTCGTAGGATGTAATCATGTAACTTGATTTTAGTTTTCTATTAATCATCGACAACTGACTGATTGGTTTTAAATCCAGTTAGCTGGTTAAATCATGAACCAGTATAATCTCCAAATTTACCCTAATTTATAATATCATCTGTACAAGCGTCATCTGCATTTCAAATACCAGAATAGTCTTTTGTGTTTGTATGATTAGGTCATGTTAACTTTGCTTTTTACCTTATAGACCTTGAAATGTTGTGTATTAATTTACCGAAGCAATTTATGGTCTCAAGCGAAAAATGAGACACCTTGATTTGAGTTAGTGAAAAATTCAGTAAACCGGTATTTATGTAACAATATCTTGGTGTTCAATTTAAAGCCTCATATCAATGAAAGGTGGAACAAAAAAAGCCGACTTTTGTGTCATCAAAACCTTCTCGGCAATCAATCTTCACGTCGAACTAATTATTAGGTACACCCACTTTTTAGTGTTACTGAAAACCACATTGGATCGCAGATAATGGGGTTGTTACTCTTGTTTAATACTATGTGAAGTTCCTGCAAAGCCTATAGTGACAGATTTTCAGCTTCTTGTGACATTAATCTAGTGTTATAGTGTTATGAGGTGATATCTATGCAAAACAAGTATCACTTAAAATAGGGATGAGCAAAAGAACCAAAGAAGTGGAACCNAGCAAGGAAACATGTGAAAGAAAAGAGAACGAAAGGGTGCAAAAAGATGTTTTCTATGTTCTTACATTCTGATTATTTTTACTTTGGACCTGCATCTGTTTTACTGTTTTGTTAGATAATTGCTAAGTCTTAGATCGAGGTATTTATTTATTTAATGGTATGCTGAACAAAGTGAGTTTCGTAGGATGTAATCATGTAACTTGATTTTAGTTTTCTATTAATCATCGACAACTGACTGATTGGTTTTAAATCCAGTTAGCTGGTTAAATCATGAACCAGTATAATCTCCAAATTTACCCTAATTTATAATATCATCTGTACAAGCGTCATCTGCATTTCAAATACCAGAATAGTCTTTTGTGTTTGTATGATTAGGTCATGTTAACTTTTCTTTTTACCTTATAGACCTTGAAATGTTGTGTATTAATTTACCGAAGCAATTTATGGTCTCAAGCGAAAAATGAGACACCTTGATTTGAGTTAGTGAAAAATTCAGTAAACCGGTATTTATGTAACAATATCTTGGTGTTCGATTTAAAGCTTCATATCAATGAAAGGTGGAACAAAAATAGCCGACTTTTGTGTCATCAAAACCTTCTCGGCAATCAATCTTCACGTCGAACTAATTATTAGGTACACCCACTTTTTAGTGTTACTGAAAACCACATTGGATCGCAGATAATGGGGTTGTTACTCTTGTTTAATACTATGTGAAGTTCCTGCAAAGCCTATAGTGACAGATTTTCAGCTTCTTGTGACATTAATCTAGTGTTATAGTGTTATGAGGTGATATCTATGCAAAACAAGTATCACTTAAAATAGGGATGAGCAAAAGAACCAAAGAAGTGGAACCAGACCAAGAACTGGACCGGAACCATGAAGAACCGAACCGGAACCAGAACCAATGGTTCCAGTTCCAGTTCTTGATTTTGAGATTTTTCGGTTCTTGGGTCGGTTCGGTTCGGTTCCACCGGTTCTCGGTTCCGGAACCAAATATCCAATAATTATAAAAATATGTAATTTTTTTTACTTCTTATCAAAAGATTAATCAAATCCTACGACAAAACCCCTACTAGCCATCAAACCAAACATTCTAAACCCTAATCTTTAATTTACTGAAACATCCACAAATCAATAATTAATCTAAACCTAATAGCATTCGAAGATCATTCACCATTATCAAAACAATGGAAGTAGGTTTATATTTTATTTTTATTTGCATTCGATTAGCTTTTACATGTTCATCATGCTAAAATTTGCTAGCACTTTTATTAACACATTGTTTATTATCTATCATCATCACATAGCCACTTTTATTAATACATTGTTTATTATCTATAATCATCGCATAGCCACATTGTTTATTATCTATAATCATCACGTAGCCACATTGTTTATTATCTATAATCATCACGTAGCCACATTGATTATTTGAGTTTATGGTTTAGTTGTTAATTGTTATTTGCTTAAATGTGAACGGTTGCAAGTTCTTAAAAAGTTTAATTTTTTGTGTTTTTTTTATTACCTTAATAGAAAAGCGGTTTCTATAGGGATAGATCCAAAAGAACCGGAACCGGAACTGAAACCGGAACCGGAACCAAAAACTATATTCGGTTCGGTTCTCGGTTCCCACTTTTCAAAAAATCGGTTCTCGGATCCACCGATTCCGGTTCCGGTTCCAACCGGTTCCAGAACCATGCTCATCCCTAACTTAAAAAAATAAATAAGCCAATTTCAACCATCCATCCACCTTTCATCTAATGGCTAAGAAACCCACTTCCACATTTTTTTAAAAAACAACATATCTTGCAAACGGTAAATCTTCAAGCTACGAAAAATACACCATCGCGACGAGAAAAAAATTATCTTTCCATAGATATGCATTGTTATATACTTTCGACGAACTTTTTTTTTTTTTTTTTCAAAATTCCGTCCAGAAAAATCCCACGGGATTCGTAAAAAATCCCATGGGATTCGTAAAAAGACGATTTTTTTTTTCAAAATTTCCGTCCAGAAAAATCCCACGGGATTCGTAAAGAAATCCCACAGGATTCGTAAAAAGATGATTTTTTTTTTCAAAATTTCCGTCGAGAAAAATCCCATGGGATTCGTAAAAAGACGATTTTTTTTTTCAAAATTTCCGTCCAGAAAAATCTCACGGGATTCGTAAAGAAATCCCATGGGATTCGTAAAAAGACGATAAATCACAAAGGATTCAGTATGAATCCCATGGGATACTTTGGTGCATCCCATAATCCCATGGGATTCTGTATGAATCTCATGGGATTCTTTAATGCATCCCATGGGTTTCATTGTGAACATGGGATTCTGTATGAAATCACACAAGGGATTCATTGTGAATCCCATGGGATTCATTGTAAATCCCATGGGATTCGTAAAAAAATCCCATAGGATTCGTAAAAAGGACATTTTTTTTCAAAATTTCCGTCCAGAAAAATCCCACGGGATTCGTAAAAAGAATAAATTTTTTTCAAAATTTCCGTCCAGAAAAATCCCACAGGATTTGTAAAAAATTCACTTGTGATTTGTTATTTTTAAAAAATCACAAGTGATTTGTAAAAAATGAGTAAATCAATATTTTTAAGTTTTATACTTTTATATATTTTGTGGAATCTCATGGGATTCTGTATGGATCACATGGGATTCTACATGAATCACAAGGAATCTGAGAGAATCACATGAGATTCTATATAAATCCCATGGGATTTTCATTTTGCTTTATATAAACTAGAAGTACAAAATCACTTGACATTCTATTTTTGTTGTGTAATGTCATGAGAAAAATTCTTGTTCACTTTGAATGTATCTTGTTAATACAAATATCGCCTAAAAACATTATTTATATTTTACGATCTTTGCTAAGTTTTGTTAACGACAAAGTGTAAACTTTAGTTTTAAGTAAAACATGATTATAGTTTAAGTTTTGCATAACTAGACTTCATTTGCTACATTTATATTTACATTTCATAGTAGACATAACAATTTCATATTTCTTAATAAAGAAAGTGTTACATCACATCATGTGCATTTATGGAAAGATTGTGTGTTTGACTTTCCATAAGACCTCTTACATATTTTGGAAGGATTCCAAGTTAATTCAATGTGTGTTTGACTAGAAATAACTTGATGTGACCTTGCTAGATATGGAAAGATTTCTTGTAAGGTTTGACTATCAGACCTGGCGGAACCCTGGGGATACAAGGGCGGAACCCTTGTTTTGGTTCCGCCGGTTCCGCCAGAGGTCTGGTTGGTTTGGGTATAAATACCAAGTCACTTGCAAGAAAATCCTCATCACTTCTCATTACATTTTACACATACATCATTCATCTAACCCATTAACATTTTTCATTTGTGTGAAGCTCTCTTGTAGCAAAGAAGTTCACAAGTTCATATCAAAGTTACAAGTATTCAACATAACGTTGCAAGACTTGTTAGCTTAGCATTGTATAGACTTCGTGTAGTTTATACTTCATTTGATTGTGTATATTCAAGTTGTGATCGGTTAGTATTTTAGGCCTTAAAATACATAGTGTGACGGGAGTGATTGTACCCTTGTAAAAGAACTCGACATCTAGCTTTGTGTCGGAAATCTTGTGTAAGCGACGTATAAGGTTTTCTCCGCCGGTGAAAGGAGCTTGTTGACTAGTGAAAGAAACTCTCGAGTTGGATACTCGGGGCGTGGAGTAGGGCAAGGAAAAAGAGTCCTTGTAGCCGAACCACGATAAACACTTGTGTTGTGGTTTGATCGTTTCTTTCTTTATCTTTGCATATTACATATTGTCTTTGGTTTAGATCTTTGATTACACGTAAAATTTCAACAGATAATTAAGTTAAAAACCGGTAAACTATTCAACCCCCCTTCTAGTTTTCCACAATTGGCATCTAGAGCTACGTTACTCAAGCTTTTAAAATATATTGTGTTTTAAAACTTGAAACGATCTATGGATTTTGAAAATTACAAAGAAGGGCAATCTATGCAAACACCACCACTTTTTGAAGCAAATGGTTTTATATATTGGAAAAACCGATTTGAAACTTACGTGAAATCTAAAGATATAGATCTATGGTATATAATCATTGATGGTGATAATATACCCACTTTTAAAGATAATTCAAATAGTAAAGATGAGGATAGCTCAATTACTAAACATAATGAAGATCAAAAGAAATTGATTGCTAAAAATAATGAAGCGAAAATGATGCTTTACAATGCTTTACCTAAGAAAGAATATGAAAGAGTATTTATGTGTAAAACCGCTAAAGAAATTTGGCAATCTTTAATAGTAACTCATCAAGGAAACTCACAAGTTAAGGATAACAAAATTGATCTTCTCATTCAACAATATGAACAATTTTCTATTCCCGAAGATGAGATTATTGATTGTGCATTTGCTAGGTTTAACACTATTATTACTTCACTTAAAGCACTTGACGAATCTTTTTGTAGCAAGAATTTTGTCAGGAAATTTCTTAGAGCACTCCATCCGAAATGGAGAGCAAAAGTGACGGCAATTGAAGAATCCAAGGATCTTTCAAGCATGTCACTTGACGAGCTAATTGGTAACCTCAAAGTTCATGAAATGGTTATGGAAAAAGATTCGGAAATAGTCAAGGGCAAGAAAGAAAAGGTCAAGTCCATTGCCTTGAAGGCTAGAGTTCAATCAAGTGATGATGAAGAATCTAGTTCGGATAGTGACGATGGAGAATACGCCATGGCCGTTAGAGATTTCAAGAAGTTCTTTCGTAGACGAGGGAAGTTTGTAAGGCAACCTAAAGATGACAAGAAAACCTTCCGAAAAGATCGTGATGACAAGAAAGGAAAGGTTGAAAGGAAATGCTTTAGGTGTGGAGACACAAGTCATCTCATAGGAGAATGTCCAAAACCACCCAAAAGTAAATCTCAACAAGCTTTTGTAAGTGGTACTTGGAGTGATTATGAAGAAGATGACGAGGAGCCAAAGAATGACGAAATTGCTCTTATGGCTCATGACTCAAATGAGGTACACTCCGACTCATCTTGTTCTTCTATTGATGATGACACCTTACAAAAAGAATATAACAAACTTTGTGAACTAAGCTTAAAAATCATAAGCAAAAATAAATTTTTGAAAACTAAAAAGGAGTTTTTAGAAAATGAAGTTTATGAGTTAAAAGAAAAAGCTAAGAGGTTAGAAAAGAGTAAAGATATTAACACATTATGTAAATCATGTGAAGAGCTTAAACTAAAAGTTGAGAAACTTAGAATTACTCAAAATGATCTAATAAAACAAACCACAAAGTTCAAAAGATTTGATAAAAGTATTTCTTGTGCGGACGAAATAATGAAACTTCAAAAGTCACCGTTTGATAAAACAGGACTAGGTTTCATGAAATTAGAAACGTCAAAGAGTCAAACGAAACAAGATGAGAAAGCACAAGAAACTAACAAAATTGCTACAGGTTCCCACGGACCAGGCGGAACCCAAAATAGGGTTCCGCCCGTTGAACCCAAAGGTTCCGCGGGGTCTGCAGCAAAACAATTTGTTTCTATGCCGGATCGTACTAAATTTGTTAAAGTCACAAACAAGTCCAAAACTAGTAAAAATGAAACAAAACTAAAACCAGCTATCAAAGTTGGAGTAGGACTTGGTAGAAATGAATTTAGAGCTAAATCTACTCAACCTAGACCTAAGACTCCTATTCCCAAACGCCCCTTTCCAAAGAGTAACTACAACACACGACCAAACTACCAACATGTTTGGAACCAAAACACTCCTAGACATTACCAAACTCCAAATTACATGTCATGGAACTCATTTATTCCATTTCCATACATGGATCGAATTAATGGTATGCTTAACCAAAATGGACCCATGAGATATTGGGGACCAAACGTTTGAGTGTTTTTCATAAAATAGGTGTGCTTCTGATGAGACGAAAAATGTTACGTTTTTAGGGGTCGGTTTGTGATGGATCTAAACACACACCTTGTGTTGTTGATACTTTGAGTAATATTATTAAGCACGCGGAATTTACTTAACAACACTTAGAAGACAGTTTATATGATGTATTGTGAATGAGTATAGTTGTATGTAACACAAAGCTTCAATATTATTAATAATAATACGAGTGATCTAAGCTATCACTAGGGTTACACCTTGAAGCTTTCTAGAATAATTCGTACCTATGATCATGACCTAGGATCTCCTTTTATAGGACAAGGAGTCCTTTACAAGATAAGTATAATGCTATCTAAATAGAATATTCACAAGATCTATTCTATACTTATCTATACACGAATACATAACAGTTATCTAGTAAGCAGTGGTAATAATATGTACTAGCAGTGGTAATGAGTTTCCACTGCTAGTGATGTGTATGTTGTGATTGTGTTTGGGTGAATGTTTCATCTACGTTAGACTAGAGAAAACTGGCTAATCTCCTATACGGTAACAAGCTTGAACGTCTTTAGAAACGTGAATCGTATGTGCGTTATCGATTTTAAGGTAGTATTTCATGCATAGGTTGCTATCGGTGAGCTCATGATAGGATGCTTGACGTATCGTCATAGAGTGAGGTAGGAATTTATAGAGTTAGGGAATTGAACGCACTCCCTACGACTTGTTAGCAATACACCCGTCAACCACGCAAACTCAACATACTAATTACATGGTAAAAGATAGTTAGGGAGTAATGAAATCTAAGTAAACACTATTCTCCTACCATTGTTTGTCCCAAAACCAAAAAATACAAAAAATATAAGTAGATTAAAAGTAGATAATTTGGGTTAGTTGACTAGCAACTAATTCCGCCCTCTCCTCCAAAACCAGAGATTTTACTGCTTTCATAAAACATAAAAATACAAAAAGAATCTTCCTCCACCCTTAGACCTAGATTAGAGTAGCCTTTAGCCTAACGAACACTATTCCCTGCGAGAGAACGATCAATCCCCCGGTACTTGCCACTACACTATACTACATCGGTCAATTACACTGCCTGGTGGGGATTGCAAGCTTCTCGAGATCCCTCGAGAGGTAAAACGTAGTGCGTGTTGCAATCCACGCGCATCAGCTTCAAAGTTAGTTTAGAACCGGATGAATGGATCAACGATAGTGGTTGTTCAAGGCACATGACGGGTAACAAAAGCCTCTTTTCAACATATCAAAAATGTGATGGATGTAGTGTCGCTTTTGGTAGCAAAGCTAAATGCAAAATCATCGGAAAAGGTACAATCTCTAACAACTCCCTTTCTATAGATGATGTTGCTCATGTTGATAATCTAGGTTTTAATCTCCTTAGTATTAGTCAACTTTGCCGCAAAAAGTATAACGTCATTTTTAGTGAAAATGGAAGTAAAATACTTAAAGACGGCATAACCATAGCCAAAGGTGTTCTTAAGAACAACGTGTACGTTATGAAGATGGATCAATCATCTAGAGACAAACTTTGTCTCACCTCATTAGATGAATCTTCAACTTTATAGCATAGATGTTTAGGACACGCTAACATGAGACTTATCCAAAACCTCTCCTCCAAAGAC
>LBNU01018394.1:3305-23577 GCA_014162995.1 Artemisia annua | reverse complement strand
TTTTTTTTCCTCTTATCTTCTTTAACCGGTTGCCAAGTAATTGTGGCTATATAATTTTATAAATATTTTATGAATGAATGTAGTATTTCTCAAATTATGATATTAGTTTGAATAAAGAAAATAACATTTACCTTAGACTAAAAATTTGCCAAGCACTTACATTGATTGAATAAAGAAAATAATATTCGCATTAGAAAAAAGACTCTAGACTTTTAATATTACTCCTCGCATCATGCTAGTTATCGTTAAACAAAACATCTGACTAGAATTAAAGTTATTGTATCATGATTCAATACATATATATTGTATTCTTAGTTTGCCCGTATTTAATACACATATATCATATATGTACAAACTAAATATAAAGAAAATCTACCCATATCTCAGTCTCATTTCATTTTATTATTAGGTTAGTATTATAAGAAAATGATACCATGCATCAGATCTAGGAACATGCATTATTTACACATTGACTTTAAACGATCAATGATCCTTCATGTGCATCTAAGGGCACACATATGTTTTTAATTACAACATGCACATTTTGTCTAAAAAAAGAACTAACCCTGATTAATTAGATGCATTACGTTGGTTAATACTATGTGTTTGCATCACTCAAAGTTAATGCAGTCTTTTTATTAGATGCTGATTTAGTGAAGGCTTCAAATTTAAACAGGAGCTAAACCACAAAAAGTAGAGGACCTAAGGCAGAAGCACAAAGAATACCAAGAAAATATATCAAAATAACAAAGCACCTCTAAACAAAAACGTACAGTAGCCTTTGCCTCTTTCGGGTTAGATAGACTTTCTCCAATTCCAAGAAATGAAGGGACAACGTACAATCACGGCCATCCTCGAGGGTGGGAGAAGTGGACGACCCGCTCAGACTCTACGTTTTGAGGGCTCTGATAAAAATAATGTCGGATGTATAAAAATATAAAGATGTTATAAATATACAAACTCTGTAATAAACAGTTAATTTGAATTAACAACTTTATACAATAATGATTAAAGAATGACATTTTACGTAAAAAGTTCTTATGTTTTTAAAAAGAATTACAATTTTCATCTAGCCTATGCACTAGCCTTAGAACCCGGAATTGTCACAATAGTTAATTAACTTCAAAACAAAGTTATTGAAATATTATTACCCGTTTACTATTCGCCTAAATAACTTCGTGCACGCACGGGGTTTGGACAAATAGTAAAACTACTAATAATATTTCAATAACTTTGTATTTATATACATAGTTGTTTTCATCGGTTAAATTTACATAAATTTGATTAAATTGAAACTAATTTTGACTTTTTTTTTTGCCAATAAAAATGCTTAATTTTTCTATGTATACAAAATAATGCACTGCCATTGATCTAATTAAGTTTTCAACATTCCTTTTTCATTTTTTTTATCACCAAGTTGAATCTCTCTCTCTTCATCATCAAAAGCAGGTGTCATATAGCCTATTAAGGAGTTATGACCTCAGGGATGCAACTATGTCAACAAATCATGTGTGTTATCATCAACTGATCATTTGTTCTTCATTATTTCACTCGCTTCTTTCTAATCAATCTTTTATCAAATTTTAATCATCGTTTCTTAAGAATTTCTCCGCATTTAACCTCTAGTGGAGCTATAATCATATTTAACCCGTCGATATATAGTGTTTGAATCGTGTAAAGTTTTTTAGCCATAAGGCCGCTAAAGTAAGTGCTTTTTAACCATAAGGCCGCTAAACTTACAATCTTCATGACTTTCAAATAGTGCCTTCTAAGGCCGCTAAAATAAATGCTTTAGGTGCCAAGTTTTAGAAGGCCACAAATTTTTTTTTGTATAAACCACTATTTATTAAATACGTAGTAGTAAATAATATAAATACCAAAATACATACCCGATGACTCATCTTTTTTACATAATAAAACAAAACCCCTATTGGGAATTTTCCGTTTCAAAAAAATCAATTCATACCTTATTTAGTAATAATTGTATTTAAAAAAAATATATATTTTCTTATTAGGTAACATTTTATATTTATCAATAACACGAAGATAAATACAAAAAATATAGATAAGATACAATTAACATAAGTAGAAGATAAATGCAAAAAATATAGATAAGATGCAATTAATAATAGGATTAAAATTTTTAAATAATTATCTTTAATAATAAAAAACTATAATTAAACATCATAAATCAAACAAAACAAAGATTAAATTATTTATTTTTTTAATAAATAAGAATATATGATTCAAAAAAATTTAAAAAAGCACGCGCGTGCGCGTGTATTATAACTAGTGATTACATATAAAGAGAAATCAAAACTATAACAATAAGACATTAAGTTATTGAAATTTTGTATGAGGCCTTGTCAGCAAAATCGCTTTATCACGTAACCTTGAGACGACCCTACTTTCGAATGTGTGTTTTTTTTTTACTTAACTTTCGAACATTAATACGAGGAGTTATATTCTTTTAGCCTCACTATATTTGTATATCTTCTTTTGAAGTTTTATGGCCATTGATAAAAAACGTTATACTACGTATTAGTTTTGTACCTTGGACAGAAATTAAATACTTGAGAATATGAAATCACGCCTAAGATCGATTTTGTGGCATGTGTCCACAGGAGCCGATATCTTTTTAGCTTTTGGAAGAAATAAGAAAAAAGAAACGGGTTGCATCACAAATTCACAAGTTCACATTAGGCAAATATTTTATAAGTGTTAGTATTTGGTCGATAAGTCCTGAAAACGTGATGAGTTTGCATGAAAACTCGTAAAAGCATATGCTCGTGATTAGAGCCGTATTTGAGGGTGTGCGAGGTGTGCTACCGCACAGGGCCTCAAAATTTTAGGGGTCTCAAAATATATAGCCCTTTATGTATTTTAGAGCGTCAAAATATACCTCCAACTTCAAAATGTTAACGATATATGAAATTATGCTTTAAATATCATCTTAAAGTGGTCTAGAGTGACGAAGAACTCATTAAAACTTAAAGCTAGATGGTTACAATAAATTTTCATCATCATGTTTGGGCCTCATGAAATTTTTTGCACAGAGTCTCCGCTAACTCAGCTACGGCATTGCTCGTGATCTTAATCGAGCTCCATATATTTAGCTCGGGCTGGAGCTCGTTTGTTAAAAGAGGTTCATGTTAAACTCGAGCTCAGAGTTTTTACCAAACGTGTATCCATGTTAACGCTTACATATGAATATCGTATCAGTGATGCATCGGACTATCGTGGGCAGATGCATTACCAGACCTACATGCTTTTAGATCAACCTGCCAGCCTCAAAATACTCAATATAAAGTCAATGGTCGTTTGGAAGGTAATTCTAAATGCTTACTCACCTATAAAATATAAATCTACTTGGTTAATATTTATAAACCATCTAAAGAATTAATAATACATAGACCTTGACTTATAACAAATTAATGCACATGGAATTTGCTATACGTGAGATGTACGAGTTAGCTTGTGTTGACTCATAACAGAGAGGCGACCCTACTTTCAAATGTGTGTTTTTTTACATAACTTTTGAACATTTGTGAATACGAGGAGTTATATATATTTTTTTTAGCCTCACTATATTTGTATATCTTCTTTTTGAAGTTTTATGGGCGTTGATCAAAAACGTTATATTAGTTTTGTACCTTATAGAAAATACTTGAGAAATATGAAAGCACGCCTAAGATCGAGATTTCTGTTTAGCTTTTGGAAGGAAAACAAGAAAAAACAAACGGGTATTCATGATGCATTGCAAGTTCACATTTGGCAAATATTTTAAAAGTGTTAGTATTTGGTCAATAAGTTCTGAAAACGTGATGAGTTGCATAGCATATGCTCGTGATCTTAATCGAGCTCATTTGTTAAAAGATGTTCATGTTAAACCCAAGCTCTAGTTTTTACCAAACGTGTATCCAGGTTAACGCTTACATATGTTTATTGTATGAGTGATACATCGGACTATCGTAGGCAGATGAATTACCAGAACTACACCTTTTAGATCAGCCTGCCAGCCTCAAAATACTAAATATAAAGTCAATGGTCGTTTGGAAGGTAATTCTAAATGCTTACTCACCTATAAAATATTAATCTACTTTGTTAATATTTATAAACCATCTAAAGAAATAATAATACATAGACCTTGACTTCATAACAAATTAATATGCACTTGCAATTTGCTATATGTGAGCTGTGTTAGCTTGTTTTGTCGTCCAAATTGAGATCTTTAAAAATATATATACTCCCATCATACAACAAAGTGTGTACCATTCAACTCCATCTTTCTGTTCTCTTTCTCTTGTCATCCGAATATGACAATGTTAAGAGGCCTATACTTTTTTCTCACAATGCTTATGATCATTAGCAATGTAAAAGGCAGGTGGCTAGAGGCCTCCGATGGTGTTCACGATATCAACGATATGAATCAGAAAAATGACTCATTCCTTAGAATGAGTGTTTCTGATTCAAATCCCACAACGTTGTATGCTTCAGAGAAAAGGTGTCACAGCATTTACGGGTTCTTGCCATGTGCTGACACGGTGCCAGAGGGCATATTCCTGATTCTGATGTACACATATGCATTGATGCTCGGAGAGGAGTGCCTAAAAAAAGGAAGTGCAGCTTTACTTATACACTTCAGGAATACAGATATAGCCGGTAGTGTCTTCCGTGTGCTCATGGCCTTACCAAGGGTTGTTATGGTCGTTGGTAAGCTTTTCTTTAGCTTCATTGATTCCTATAATCATTAAATCATTTTGGGGCTGTGGTTGTGAAAATAAATGAATGGATTGACATATATATATATATAATTGTTTGGTATCTTTGTATAGAATGATAACATGGAATCACTTCTAAAATCCATTACTCATGAAATAGGTGGGTGTCATATTTTTTAATTCCCCCCATGGCCTCACGATTTCTGTATTTTCTGCTACACTTGCATGTGTCTTCATTTTATTTATATTTTTTGTTCAAATATTAAACTTGTCAATTTCAAAATTTACCCCAGTACAAACTATTTTTAATTTTTGTGAAATTATATATCCAAACCTAATAGTCAAACCAATCAATCATATGACTATTTTATTTATAATTTTTGTATACATGCTAAAAGTACTTGTCAACTTGGAAATTTACCCCACTACAAACTAGTATTTTTAATTTTTGTGAAATTATGTGACTATGTGTCCAAACCTTTGAGCCAAACCAAACAATGATATGACAAAGCTAAAACCTATGACTATTCCACCAAAAAGTGAAATCAATACCCATTGTCATTCGAGTTAACAAAACAAATGCTACTTATCAAGAGCTACAATTGAAGTTCATGGCTGCTCTATAGAGTTTGTCAACTTTTTTATTACTGCAGAACTAAACTACTCTAAAAGCTTCAGCCTCCAAATAAAGTATTCTTAAGTTTTTTTACCAGAAAAAATGACTATTCTTAATTTCTAAACTTTATTTGGTTTGCACTTGATTTATAGGCTATGATGCAGTATTTGTCCTTTTTTTTTTGGCAGACAATATAAAATGTTGATTGTGGATTTGTGGGGATTAAGAAAATCCCCATTAATGATATACTTTGTGATAATACATCATGAACAACTGAAACATATATTCTGACTTTGAGCAATGAAACACTTGAACTTAGCATCTTCACTTCACTTCACTTGAGTTTGCTATCTAGGCCTAAACTTGAATTATTGGCATCATGACTTTCACAATTAAACTTCTTATATTTTGGCTTAAACTTGACCAAATATATAACAACCCATCTTGAAACATGCTTGTTCTCGCAAAAAACTTAAGAATACTTTATTTGGAGGCTAACCCATTTAAAGTAGAGGCGGAGGAAGGGGTGACTAGCGGGCGCTAAGCCCCCTTAATAAGCCCATGTAATTTGTGTAATTTTTTAGATAAATAATTTGATGAGCATTTGGTTATACAAGATGTTTAATTATATTTATAAGGCA
This sequence comes from Artemisia annua, assembly GCA_014162995.1. Lineage (NCBI taxonomy): Eukaryota > Viridiplantae > Streptophyta > Magnoliopsida > Asterales > Asteraceae > Artemisia > Artemisia annua. The sequence continues at coordinate 17,599 of LBNU01018394.1, read as the reverse complement.
ACGATTTATTAGTTCATATAATCATAAGTCATAAACATATGAATTGAGATTTTTTTTGTCTCATCTAATTTGTATATGCATTTATCTAACAGTATCAGGAGTACTTTCTACCCAGTCAAATGCTCAAAACCAGGTAGCATTTGGATTTGCAATGTATGCTGGATCGACTGTTATATCCTTAACCGGGTTATGGGGAGTGTACGTAATATTGAATACAGAGAAACCTACAAAACCTTCTAACCCGTCATCTTCGAAACTTTCACATTTCAAAGGTTAGAGCTTGTTTTCGTTTTAGTTAGTTAAACAAGTTTCATTAGTTACTGAGATTCTGACATAACACATTTAAATAAACGATGACAATTGGTTCTATCTCTTAATGTTTGATCAACACTTGCTTTTCACAGATGATGGTGTTAAAATAGACAATGACACTCGTAAGATGGCTTCAATCATGCTCCTATCATTGATCCCATTTGCTGTTGTGCTTCTTCTACTAGTGTTTAGTGTTCGTATCATAGTTTTGTTTGCACTCATAGTATCAGTGTTATCATTTTGTTCCTACATAGGCTATCAGGTACTTAGAAACCTTTGCTTATACTGTCAGCTTATTGAAGCATGTAGACACTAGTCCTAATCTTTAATATATATTATATGTGCATATATATAGATTAAACATCCCCGTATTCAAGCAAAGAGTGTGGCATACTTGAAGGAGGAGGAATTCCAACAGAAGTTTTTGCTGAAACTAAAAGGGCCTAAGAATGAAAGCCTCTACACAAATGAAGGCCATCCCGACACAGAAGTCATCAAAAGGTGCATTCTAGCTAATTATTGTAGAATAATTTGTATGGGAGCTTAGCTATGTATTGTTTATTTATTTGCTATTTTAAAAACTTATTTTCCAATTTTATATCTATGTAGCATATTCAAATCACGAGATGGTAATGAAGATGGCAACTTGGAACGGTCAGAGTTGGAAAATTTCATAAGAGAGACATTTGATAACGAAGACGAAGACATATCCAGAGGGTATGCTTTAGATGAGATTTTAAGGCACTTTGACAAGGATGGTACTCAAAGTCTAACAATGCCGGAATTTGAAAAGGGATGCACAAGTTGGCTAAACAAATGGAGTGTAGCCAATAAGGGTCTAGGTCTGCAAAAGGCAAGTACATTTCAACACATTTATGCATATGCTATGCTTACATTTATGTCCCAAATTGATCCCGTTTCATGTTGCTCGACATTATAAGTTCTACGTTTCTCAGTTTGTGTATATGGTCATTTTCAAACTAACAATCATGTTTCTCAGTTTGCGGCTGATAATAAACTTCACGAGCTCACCACCATACCAAAATACTTGTACGAACCACTCATCAACAGCTTGACCACGAAAGAAAATGGTGTAATTAAAGAAAAATTAGAGAAGTAATACTCTTTGAAACTATCTATTTGTACCATTCCCAATCTCCTTCACATTATTGCTTACATGGAATTATTTATCTGTAGACTCTTTGAACACGATGTAAATAAGGATGGCGAGATGGACAATGAAGAACTAGAAAAGGCAATAGTGGAACTGAATATAACGACTCAAGATCCAGGTGCATTTGCAAAAAGTATGATTGCTGCACTGGACACAAACAAATCAGGTAAACTCAGCAAGGAAGAAGTCAAAGCAGGGTTAGATAAATGGACCGAAATGGCAAATAAGCCTGCTTCAGGTCACCATGATCTATTCACATTATTTCAAAGCTATGTTTTTGTAAGATAATCCATTCCTCTCTCCCTCTTATTAACCTCTTAATTATAACATATATAATGAACTTATACTTATTCAATTTGTCAATTTGTAGGAAACGTTGGGTCTTGTAAACGACAAGGAGGGTTTCGATTGGAACATGTTATATATTCTGCTTGGAGCTGGTACACTTTACTTATTCGCAGGGCCATTCATGCAAAGTGTCATACAATTCTCAAATGCACTTCAAATACCTTTTCTGTTCACTTCATTTGTTGTTGCGCCATTTTTCATGAATGCTAGATCGATGGTAATCTATGCATTTTCTTTTTCAAGTAAAAAGAGCTCCAGCAGAAGTGGTTCTTTGAAATTTTTTGAGGTTTGTTTCTTTCACTAGTATATAGTTACATATATTTCCCCTCGCTTGTATATAAGTTTTTCCAACTAATATATGGTTTCGTTATCTTCTTTATTCACTTGCAGCTTTATAGTGGATTAGTTATGAATAACTTGATGGGGTTAACAACGTTATTGTTCATTGTTTATGCAAAAGATTTGACATGGAGCTATACACCTGAAGTAGTAACAATTATCGCCATTGGTTTGATTATGGGAACTTTTGCTCGTAGCCGCAAGACATATCCTCTTTGGACAAGCGTTCTGTCATTCTTCTTGTATATAACAACCATTGTCATATTCTGTGTGTATGCCTGGAACCGGCCCTAAGTCTTAATTATATTTTTAAAGTACGTCGTCCACCTTTATTTAGCTTGTTAAGTGGGAAAAGATATGTATGTTTCTTTTCGTAAATTCAAATACGCGCAAAATAAATGTTTTAAGATTTTTTTCTGTGCCTACAAGATGCCAGATTTAACATATGTCGTTGATTATTGATGCGTTCCACCACATTGCAAACATTGTAACTCTGGTAAAAGAGATCTGCATGTCAATTCTTAGTTGTATACCTTTTGCATATGCATAAAAATTGATCTTTCAAGATTTCTGAATATAATTTTTTTTTTCTTTTAATCAAATTAATACGTAGTAACTGAAAAGCAAAAAAGGTAAAGCTATTTGTAAGATTTTATGATAATCTCCTCATCACTAGAAGTAGGCTAGTATTCAACGCGAAACAGTTTACATTTAAACTAGTACATTGGGAAAACTAATACAGATCGGATAACTCATACAACCAACCTAATTAAATGACATTCGATCACCCTATCAAATGCATACATTGTTAATCCCAACAGAGGATAATTTTCCAACCTTATTAAACCCTTGAGAGCGCAGCTGAGAAACGTCACCGATATGACCTTCATATTTGATTTTTTTTTCCTAAAGGCAAACTCACACAACTACAATACTAGTATTTGCTTTCTCACACAACCATACCAATCTCACTTTCATCACTGGTGGGAGTGAACCCACAACCTCCTAGTTGGGGACGTAATTATCTCATGCATACCGCTAGGACATACACCCTTTGGTAATTTGGTCCATAATTGAATATTCTATATCACTCAACCAGGGGAGACATCATTGATGGGGTTTATATACCCTAACTAGATTAACATAAAGCGGAAATAACAATTAACCAAGGGCAAGAAGGAAACTAAACCCTAAAGGATATGGGAAGCTTGGGACGATTTTGGGGGATCCCACATCACCCCAAGGAGCTTTTCCAAGTCCCTCCCTCTCTACATAAATAGAGGAGAATGCCAAGGCTTCATTGATTAATTCTCTTCTTCTCATTCTTACTCCTTGTAAGGGTTTGCTCGACTTGTGTCGGGACCTCAGGGTTTGCTCGATTTGAGTACTTGTCTCGAAGTTCGACCAAGGTGGTATGTGTGTGAGAAATTCGATTTTCTCAAAAGGTTAGTATTTTATTATTTATTTCATTATTTTAAGTTGCTTTTATTTATTAGGTCAAGATGGCCGCATGGTGCGCGCCATTGTGCCAACATCAAACGACTAGTCTCACATTGCTTCTCTATAATTAATTATATATAATATTAATTATAACTAATATTATCTCTTCTTTATTATTTCTCTTAACTGTTCATTGAGGGCAACTAAAAAAGACTCTACTTTAAATGAAAGTCTCACCAATTAGTTATGAACTAGGACACTAAATCCAACAGTCACCCACTTGGACAAGTCATCAACTATAATTGGTCTAAGTTTATCCCTATTAACTAAGCAGAGAGTGCCTTCCAACGCAACTGTCGAACTCTGAATCATATCTTAGAGACAACCCTTAGATAAGTGATAAACTGTTCCTTTGTTCTGTTGATATCGTATGAACCTGGGACATGGATTTTAATCAATCTCAAATTCAAGATCATGTTTTCCCGATTTCTAATTATTTGACTATATGAGACTACTGAATTGAACACATCAATTTAGTCCCGGCTAGGCTAGCACTTTTGAGTCAACATCTTATCATCGAGGTGCCCATAGATATCGCTTTTCCATTTAGGCAAAAGGAACAAATAAACTTTGAATACATAGTACTAGTCAATTCATCATGTCATACCTAGCATACCCTTTATAACTGGCATTTACGCGCAACGTTTGAATAAACTAAAGTATAACAGACTTGAAAACTAGAAACTCGATGTATCTCCATTTTAAGAATAGAGGATATTATTATCTTAGAATTACTCGCGATATTAATCCATGAAGTAATCTCTCTAAAGACGGGTTTGTCCTATACTTAATTCCCATTAAGTACTCATGAGTGTTGCAGCATTCTTTATGCTATGTATAATCTTTATAGACAATCTACTAACACTCCATGACAGTCTTAAATCAATACTTACTTCCTGTAGTATGAACGGCTGAGGAGGTTTGAGTAAACTACGTACTCAGGAAGTAGATTCTAAACATGCAAAAATGAAACACAATGATAAACAATAGTAAATGGTAGCACACTTCCAAATTAACAAATCTCCATTATTTAATCACCAAATCTATTACAATTTCATCATTGTTTATAATGTTTCAAATTCAAACTAACTAAAACTTTATATTATCTTTCAATCCTATGCTCCTAGCATGTTCATCGTGTCTGGACTTAGCCAATGCCTTTGTGAATGGATCAGCTGGATTATCCTCTGATCGTATGTGCTTCACAATCACGTGTCTGTCTTCTACTTTTCTTCAAACAAAATGGTGTTTTCTATCAATGTGCTTTGACTTTCCGTGATCCTTGGTTCTTTAGTCAAGGCGACTACAATCTCATTGTCACAGAATATTTCAATGGGGTCTTGTACTATTGGAAAAAATCTAAGATCTCCAATGAAATATTGATCTAGATAGCTTCCTTTGAGGCCTCACAAGCTGCAATATACTCGGACTCGCATTTGGAGTGTGCCACTGTATCTTGCTTTGAACTTTTCCACGTCACCGCTCCCTTATTCTACAAGAATACCCAACCAGACTGTGAACAACTTTCATCTTTATCTTTTTCCCAACTTGCATCATAATGAGCAGTCACTCTGAGTTCTTCTTCTCCACCATAAACTAAGAACCCGTCTTTAGTATTTCTTAAATACTTAAGAATATTCTTTAGAGCTGTCCAATGACCTTCACCAGGATTCTGCTGATGTCGACTCACCATGCTCAAAGCGAATGAGACATCAAGCCTTGTACACGTCATGGCATACATGATCGATCATACAGCCAAGCATATGGGACTCGACTCATTTTATCCAGTTCTTCATCAGTTTTCGGACATAGATCCTTACTAATCTTTATGTCATGATGTAACGGTAGATTCCCTTTCTTAGAGCAAATGAGACACCAAAATTTTATCTAAGTACGTTTCCTGGCTAAGTCCTATAAGACGTTTCGACCTATCTTTGTAAATCTTTATACCGAGACTATATGCTGGATTTCCCAAATCTTTCATAGCAAAACGTTTCCCCAACCAATCTTTTACACTTTGTAACTTTGGGATATCATTTCGTATCAGTAGTATATCCTCTACATATAATACCAGGAAGACTAGAACACTCCCACTGACTTTGACATATATACAGGACTCATCTTCGTTTCTAGAAAATCCAAACTGTGTGACTTTCTCATGGAAGCAGAGATTCCAGCTATGAGAAGCCTTTTTAAGTCCATAAATGGCCTTTTGAAGCTTGCACACTCTTTTAGGATACTTTGCCTTTTCAAAACCTTTTGGTTGTGCCATAAATACATCCTCTGGTCAGTTTTCAGTTAAGGAAAGTGGTTTCCTCATAATCCTATGGCAAGCATTATCCTAATTAACTTTATTTTAGCTACTGGTGAGAAGGTTTCCTCATAATCAATCCCTGGTTTGAGTACAACCCTTTGCTACCAACCTAGCTTTATAAGTGTGTAATTTCTATTAATAAAAATAAGCCGTAAAAACGTCTATTATATTTCTCGATCTGTTTAAGTTATATCGATAACAATCATAAAATTATCTCAAAGTACAAATCTAAAGATTACATGTTACTACATTTGTTTTCACTTACTTCCATTTTATTTAGTTTAGTATTTGTTTATAATAATAAAAGATATATGTAAATGTATTGGACTATCCATAGACCCATAACCCATGACCCATGGAGCTTGATCCAAAACCTATGGCCCATGCTCATTGCATCATGCATGACATCACAATGGGTAAAATCCATGACCCATGACCCAAAGTCCATGACCCATGACCCAAAGTCCATAACCCAGAGTATGTATTGCATCATGGATGACATCATTCTTGAGTACCGATGACCCATAACCCAAAATCCGGATTGATACTACCAGTTAGCCGGATCTATGGGTTTACACTGGTCGGACACCTTCTCAAAGGATCCGCCGGATCCAGGTGAATAGTGGACAGTTTCCTCTATAAATAGTGATCCATTTCTCCTTTATCTCTCATCCATTCTAATATACTTCTTCTCTCATTATTCTATCTTTCTAACCTCAGATCAAAGGATCATTCTTGTAGCTTTCTTTCTCTTGTGTTTCTCAAGGTTCTTCTTACAAGACGAGATCACATTTCTTGCATACGAGTCATCCATTCTTCAAGAGAAGAGTTTGCTCGGCTTCTTCATCACCTTAAGACTACTGAGTTGTCTCTTGTTGTTGATACCCCTTCTTGTATTCTTAAAGTATTTGTGATAAGTTGTGTAGTTGTGTTGGATTGGTTATTCCATGTAAAGGACTTGGTATTTAGTTTGGTACCGGAAAAAGTGTAAGCAACGTTGTGAGGCTTCTCTGCCGGTTGAAGGAGTTTTTTTGACATAGTGCTTAATAACTCTCGAGTTGGATACTCCAGGAGTGGAGTAGGGCAAGGAAGGTGTCCTTGTAGCCGAACCACTATAAATCATTGTTTCACGGTTGTATCTCTTTCTCTCTTTACTTTATTGTGTTTATTTTTTTTCTTATTTATGTGCAATTCTATCATCCAAATGTTTCACATACAATCGATCTAAAGTTTTTGTAAACTAAAGTTAAATCGCTAAAAACTATTCACCCCTCATTCTAGTTTTCTACAGATACTAATCTATTGACTAATCTAAAACTACATCAGGTCTATTTTATCTTGAACATCTATCTATCTATGTGTTGCCCAAGTGTTTTCATATAGTACAATTGAATTGAATCATCCTAATCGTAATTTTAAAGTGAATGGACATCATTTGAAACATTATTTTGATGGTCACATTAAGTTTCAAGGCGAGGAGACCTCTACCCTTACCCCGAAAATTGAATTCACAGTCGAGTAATGCTCAAGACTCGTAAATAAAATGAGCATCTTCGGGAATGTCTCGAAGGTTTTGTTAGTTTAGTTTATTATTTATTTTGCGTAATTTAGTAGTGTAGTTGTTAGATTGAATTTCAGAAGCATTTGAGAAGTTTAAAAATTTTCTATGGCATAAGGTCTTTTTCTCAGAAACCATACGGCCTTATTCCCTTACAAATGTTTTTGTCCATTTCTGTGCATACCGTAAGGCCTTCTGGGTTAAAACCATAAGGGTGTATGCTATTTTGAAAATTTTCTAAGTGAAAATAGCATTAGGTCATACGACCTCTAACCTAAAACCATAAGGGGCCTATGCCTTTTGAAACTTTCTGAGTAAAAATGAACACCAGGTGATACGCCCTCTCATCGAAACCATAAGGCCATATGTCTTGTATTAAAAAAAAAAGGAAAGAAAGAAAATTAGTCAAAGTCAAGCCCGATCAATTTTTTTAACCCATCCCGACCCTTTCTAACGTTCAAAATCACACTAAAAATACACTGGTGATACCTTGACACACATTTATAAATAAACACATTACAAGTTCAAGAACACACTTGCTATCATTTAAAATCCAATTGTTCTAGCCCATTTCAAATTTCATGTAAACCGAGCACGTACATCATCTTATTTTCATCATATAAATTTTTGTTACTAATTACATTCCATTTTTAATTTCTACTTCAAAATTTTCGATTCACCATAAATGTTGCTGGGTTTTCAATTCTCAGTTGTTTTTGATGTTTGGATGTTGTACTTTGATGCTCGAAATTACTTGTTATGTGCTTATTCAGGATTTAACTCCATTATTTATGTAATTTCGGATTTTGGGTCATATTAACATATTTGTGCTTTTATTGGTTTGAAACTTTTGGAATAAGGGTGTATTTTTTATGGGTTTTGCTAACAGCAGCCTAAGGATTGTCGTTAAACAAATAATTTTCATTACAATATCTCTTTTGAATGATTTTGATTGGATAATAATCCTGAAATAAATGGAAAAAATCTCGGAAATATTACATATACAATTAATGATTGATTGTGATTGGATGAATTATATTATTAAAAGAAATTGTAGTAAAATAAAGCTTCTTAACGACAACCTTTATGGCTGTTGTTAGCAAAACCCTTTATTTATTTATTTATTTATTTATTTGAGCTTGTATCATCCCTACATGATTTTAGGGTGCGTTTGGTTTATAAGTGAGATTGGAATTGGATTCGGATTTGAGAAAGGTTTGAAAGAAAATAAGGAGAGAGAAAATTAATTAATATTTAATTTATATGTATATTTAATATGTTTTATGTATTTGATTAAACCAAAAAAGGTAAAAGATAAAAAGAATGAATGAAAATATGTGGTTGACAAAAATTCATAGAATAAAAAGATAATTTTGATTGGTTGGTTTCATGAAAAGCCCCCAAAATAGGGTGGTATGAAAATTTAATTCCAAAACTCATGTCACGGATACCAACATGCTACCAAACAATGGATTTAACTCTACTTTCATTCAATACCCACCCACACCCTCAAACCAAACGGGCCCTTAATATTGCACAGATTCTTTGAGGTGTTACGATTGTAAATGGTTATGAATGGCAAAGGGGGAATTCTGTTGACTACATGGTTTGACCATATACATGTTTCATTAACTGTTATGAATAGATATAAGTTGTTTTAGCTTGAACCTTAAAACCTGGTTAAATGATATAACTTTTGGGATTTAATAGTTCTTGTAAACAATTTGTAATATGAGGCCACATAAGTTATTAATCTGTGTTGTGTAAGACTTGGTGTATGATGTGTTAGAATTTGGTAAAGAATTAATGTGCTTATTTGGTTTGGCTTTCTTATAAGCATTTTCATCACGTTTGATTCTCCAAGTGTGTGACACTTATTTGTGGTAACATTGGTGCAATAATATTAACTTTTAACTTTCGTTAATATATGTATTGATGGCACCAAAGAAGGATAATGGGAAACGACCCATGGTCGAGATCAACGATGAAGTAGCATCTTACACCGATTCGGATGCTCCTTTTGTATGTAAACAAGGAGGCATACGTATCAACGATGATGCTCCTCTGGCAAGTGAGCAACCCCTATGAAAGAAGCCCAAGAAAAAGAAAACCAACACCATTATTATCTAGTGGCTTCAAGGCTTAGAAGGTGAAGAACTCACCCGGATGTCACAATACATCTCGCGGAAATTCAAAACCGATAGGACAATGTCCATTTCTAAGTTTGGACACAAAAATCCTATGTCCAACATATGTGGGATGACATAGAGTGAAAATCATCGGCCCATTTTACTTAATTCTTTGATGTGGAATTAGTANATTTTGCGTAATTTAGTAGTGTAGTTGTTAGATTGAATTTCGGAAGCATTTGTGAAGTTTAAAAATTTTCTATGGCATAAGGTCTTTTTCTCAGAAACCATACGGCCTTATTCCCTTACAAATGTTTTTGTCCATTTCTGGGCATACCGTAAGGCCTTCTGGGTTAAAACCATAAGGGTGTATGCTATTTTGAAAATTTTCTAAGTGAAAATAGCATTAGGTCATACGACCTCTAACCTAAAACCATAAGGGGCCTATGCCTTTTGAAACTTTCTGAGTAAAAATGAACACCAGGTGATACGCCCTCTCATCGAAACCATAAGGCCATATGTCTTGTATTAAAAAAAAAGAAAGAAAATTAGTCAAAGTCAAGCCCGATCAATTTTTTTAACCCACCCCGACCCTTTCTAACGTTCAAAATCACACTAAAAATACACTGGTGATATCTTGACACACATTTATAAATAAACACATTACAAGTTCAAGAACACACTTGCTATCATTTAAAATCCAATTGTTCTAGCCCATTTCAAATTTCATGTAAACCGAGCACGTACATCATCTTATTTTCATCATATAAATTTTTGTTACTAATTACATTCCATTTTTAATTTCTACTTCAAAATTTTCGATTCACCATAAATGTTGCTGGGTTTTCAATTCTCAGTTGTTTTTGATGTTTGGATGTTGTACTTTGATGCTCGAAATTACTTGTTATGTGCTTATTCAGGATTTAACTCCATTATTTATGTAATTTCGGATTTTGGGTCATATTAACATATTTGTGCTTTTATTGGTTTGAAACTTTTGGAATAAGGGTGTATTTTTTATGGGTTTTGCTAACAGCAGCCTAAGGGTTGTCGTTAAACAAATAATTTTCATTACAATATCTCTTTTAAATGATTTTGATTGGATGATAATCCCGAAAAAAATGGAAAAAATCTCGGAAATATTACATATACAATTAATGATTGATTGTGATTGGATGAATTATATTATTAAAAGAAATTGTAGTAAAATAAAGCTTCTTAACGACAACCTTTATGGCTGTTGTTAGCAAAACCCTTTATTTATTTATTTATTTATTTATTTATTTATTTATTTATTTATTTATTTATTTATTTATTTATTTGAGCTTGTATCATCCCTACATGATTTTAATATTGCACAGATTCTTTGAGGTGTTACGATTGTAAAAGGTTATGAATGGCAAAGGGGGAATTCTGTTGACTACATGGTTTGACCATATACATGTTTCATTAACTGTTATGAATAGATATAAGTTGTTTTAGCTTGAACCTTAAAACCTGGTTAAATGATATAACTTTTGGGATTTAATAGTTCTTGTAAACAATTTGTAATATGAGGCCACATAAGTTATTAATCTGTGTTGTGTAAGACTTGGTGTATGATGTGATTAGAATTTGGTAAAGAATTAGGGGATTAAAAGTCATGGGTCGGTTGGGATAAAAATGGATTTCATGTTACTGTCACAATTCTTTAAGTGTACATGGCCGAATTTGAAGTTTGTTTTTGACTATAAGTGTGGGATTTTATTAATGTGCTTATTTGGTTTGGCTTTCTTATAAGCATTTTCATCACGTTTGATTCTCCAAGTGTGTGACACTTATTTGTGGTAACATTGGTGCAATAATATTAACTTTTACCTTTCGTTAATATATGTATTGATGGCACCAAAGAAGGATAATGGGAAACGACCCATGGTCGAGATCAACGATGAAGTAGCATCTTACACCGATTCGGATGCTCCTTTTGTATGTAAACAAGGAGGCATACGTATCAACGATGATGCTCCTCTGGCAAGTGAGCAACCCCTATGAAAGAAGCCCAAGAAAAAGAAAACCAACACCATTATTATCTAGTGGCTTCAAGGCTTAGAAGGTGAAGAACTCACCCGGATGTCACAATACATCTCGCAGAAATTCAAAACCGATAGGACAATGTCCATTTCTAAGTTTGGACACAAAAATCCTATGTCCAACATATGTGGGATGACATAGATTGAAAATCATCGGCCCATTTTACTTAATTCTTTGATGTGGAATTAGGAGGAATCCCACACTTAGAGTTAGAAAATGGGTCGAAGTTAGGCAATAACGGATAAGAGAGTAGGATAAAATGATCAAAACAAGATGAATCCCCTAATGCGAGCATGAAAGAAATGTCTGAAAACTTTAGTATGTGTGTTGAACTAGCTGCCACCGTCAAAAAATAACAAGCAATATGTGTGCTCAACCAACTGCCAGCTTCCAAGTATATAAACCTACCAAATATCAAATAACAAAGAAATCCAAACACAAATATATATCAGAACCATCAACCATCAGATTATAGATTACAGACATGATACTAATCTATGACTAATCTAAAACTACATCAGGTCTGCTTATCTTGAACATCTATCTATCTATGTTTGCCCAAGTGTTTCCATATGGCTTCCTTTGGACGATAAAACCGGTCCTTATTTTACTATATTATATACGATTGGTGCATTTGTCGTTTGTGTTTAGTTTCTAGTTTGGTAATTTCCAAATTTATATTTAAAACTACATTAGCAAGTCACCATCACTCAATTCCATTGGCTTCTGTCGTCAAAGGGGAGCAGAGACCAATGGCGAGCCCTCTCAACGACTCTTTTGCTTCGCTACAAACCCTCTTTTTGCTTCGACAAAAAAGGGGAGAATGGTTTTAACTCATTTCTAAATACTTATCACTTCACTTTTACCTAATATGAGTTTATATTCTGTCATCATAAAAAAGAGGAAGATTGTTAATATACTTAATCGGAAAAAAAAAGTTATTTATATTTATCGATTTCTCTACCTTTTGTTAATGACAAATATAAAAACGCATTAAATAAAATTTCAACTAAACAAGTTTTAGACTTAAGTTAACCTTTTTCAATAATCACTTAAGGTATGTGAATCCCTAAAACTTTCATAATGATCAAAGAAAGTTTTATTATACACAAAGCATGAAACTTTTGCACTACTTTATAAAACCGCACACGGTTTTATAAACTATCAAAAAAGTGTACTTATATTTTATTTTAACATATTATTTTCATTTGAAATAAAATGTTTTGTTCATCTTTTACCATCTAGAACAAATCTTCCCCATTGGGAATATATTCAAATGCAATCTTGCATTGAAAAATGGATTAGCCACTTTTGTAATAATCCAAGACCAAAGTGGTAAGCATCTAAAGTGTTTTTGCATGAAAACCACAATTAACAATTTTAGGAGATTAAGTGAAATGCAATCAAGGTAAGAATATTAATATTTAGTTCATCAATTTTCCAAGGTATCATTAAAGAGGAAAGATGACAAACAAAACATGAATGACTGTGCAAAACTGGTATGAAAAATGGCCTTAGTAGAGGAGACGGATCCAACACCAAGGACGGATCTAATTAAGAGATCCATACCCCTTGGAGATCCGTACCCTACTAATTGTAAATCAAACTTGCCTATTCAAGCCACCCTTTTGCATAGCATTTTTCTCACTGTAGAACCGTAGAGGGGGGTGAATACGGTTTCTTCGGCTTTTTTTGAAGTTTAAAAACTTTAAGCCAAAGAGAACACAAAGTGGTTGTACAATAATCCAACAATCACTAGCACAACCAAGGTATATAAAGTAAGTAAAGAACACAACGATATATACTGGTTCGGGATGGGGGGTTTATACCATCCGTACGTCCAGTTGCGAATCCACGACTCCGATACTATTCACTAGTATAATCCTTTCTGTGGACTACAAACCGTTACAATTCATTCCACCGATATTCATCAATATCGATGCTCACAAAGAAGGAGTTACTCCCCAACGGTATTCCGCCCTCGGAAACCACCCAAAAGAATCTCGCGATTCGACTTCACTTAAGGGTCACCAAGACCACTACCAAGACTTCCCACCGGAAGTATCAAACCCCAACTAGATCCCCAATGATCTAGGCTTGGTCACCAAGACACAAGACTTCCCTAACAAACAATTGAATGAATGAATATATGTTTGTTCAACTCAACAACCCTAACCAACTAGAGACTCGTTGAATAGATAGGGTATAAAGAAGAAGCCCGTTCCGACACAATCACAAGCAGTTGGGTTTAGGTCCTGTGATTCTTCCCCTTGCAAAGATGTTTCTTGCAAAAGATGATTAGTATGAAATCAAGAACAAGATAGAGATAGATGAAGAGATTGTAGAGATAAGAACCTAAGAGAAGACATAAGTGGCAAGCGGTGAGGGATACAAGACGGCAAAGGTGGTTATATGAGGCCAAGAACCCCAAAACTTGGAAATTACCGAGGCGGCGCGCCTACCCGCGGTCAACGCGCGGGCAGCGGCCCAGGCGTCAAGAATCCAAAGTGTGGTGTTGGGATCTGTATACAATCATACCTTGCTAAACCC
>LBNU01018392.1:38477-52250 GCA_014162995.1 Artemisia annua | reverse complement strand
AGTAACTATTTTCTAATACGCTTTTGACAATTCGTTACACACAGATACTTCCAAAACTTCCATTTTCATCATGACAATTCAAAGATGCGCATGTGTCGATCAGTTATAGCATCTTTGATGCCAAATAATATAGATGGAAATTAATGAGTATTTTACAATTCTTAAAAAACGTTATAGTCTTTTACTCTTTCATACCTGTAAAATCTAACAATTCGTCTAAAACAAACATATCATATCGGATCGGGTCCAAAAAACATAAAACCCCAACGAGTCATCAAGCGTGGTCTCTCACTAATGATGCACGACTTTGAACCTAATGATCCTTAGCGTACTCCATCTTATAAGGTTTCGAACTTAACTTGTAACTAGCAAATAATTATTATTAACTTTCTAACTTTATCAAAGGAGAAACTTACATGCATCTTCTGTTGAACTAAAATAGAAGATGTTTTTCATATTTGAAGTATCAGTTTATCGTACAATAGGAAATTTTATGTAGTTCTATATATGTAACATAATAAATTACCAGTAATGAAATTAGTGTTCAAATCATCAAGATAAGATATAAAATACGTGGTGATCGATCGTCGCATCCTTGCTATCACTAAACACATTTAAAGATGTAAAAACGAAAATAAATAATCTAGAAGACTTACGTAACTAACTTCTGTTTTATTTTTGACTATTCTAAATTTAATTATCGGTCTTATCAACATATTTCCAAGCCTTCAAATTTTCTCTGTTTATTATTCAAACCTAAATACTCCGTAGATCATAATCTTTCAAAGTTTTGTGGAAAATATTCACACTTATATGCCTAACTTACGGCAAACCCTTCCCTATTAAAACCCATCACAAGACACCAAAGCAGTAGAAGGCTTTGACTCAGGTTCAGTACTTCTTGGCGAATTTCACTATCTTCTTGGAGCTACATGCATTCCCCCCCTGCAAAGTGCCCCTTTACCTAATTACAGTTGTTAAGCACTCCATCAAGGATTTTGTTCAAATCCCATGTTACCCTGAGGGCTTATACTTAAGCTGTTTTCTATTCTCTTCAAGAACCTTCTTGCTCTTAAGGTTAACATAGCCATCTGGCCACTTCAAACTCAATCTTTCAAGAGCATCAGGATCAATCATGATCAGCATCCTGATTTAAAACTTTGAGTACCTTGTAGTAAGATCAGCCAAGAATGCCACAGATAGCAGCATCACTCCGATGGTTATCACTGTTGTTAGAACCAGTATCAGGGGGAGTTGCTAGTGCTAGCAGCAGATACACCATAAGCCAGCCAGAGTGGAGTATCTGAAGTGTTAAGGAGTTTTATGATGGACACAAAAGCCTATATTCTGAGCTGCAGTAGATGAAGTGAGATGAAATTGATAGTGGCCTCATCTCAGTTTCATATACTTTAAGTTGTTTATAGATTATCCAAGCTCATTGTGTCAAAATCATCTTTGTTTCTCCACACAACAGCATGCATTCTCCATTCTGCGGAGCAAGACTTCTGGAGAAACTTGAGATTCAATATCTCAGCAGGAACTGAGTTAACCCACAAGCCTTCAAATGGCTTATAAGTTTTTTTAAGGCCTGTTATACGTCCCCCCATCAAGATTCATCTCCCACTTAGAAGCAGTAAAGTTTTCAAATTGATGCCCTTTAAGTTTTAAGACATTCTTTCTTGACTTTCGGGTAGCATCATTGCCACCAAACCTTGTCTCAACAGCATCCATAAGAGTCTTAGCAGTTTCACAGCTTTCAAAATCAACCTGAAACTCATTAGGTATTCCCATTAAAAGAATACTGTGAGTCTTGATCTCCAGCTTTCTTAGATCTTCATCTTCCTTGCTTTTGATGAGTAACTCCTTCCCATCGACAACCTTAGGAAATTGGTCACCCTGCAGCACGACATTCCACATCTTGTAGTCAATCATGCGCATATATTGCCTGATACGCATCTTCCAAAGCTCATATTCACCTTGCTTGAGCATTGGTACTTTGGATGCAGTAACCTATGTGTGTCATCACCCATGGCTTCAGTTGTTGTAATGAACAGAACTTACGAGTACTTGAGTTCTTCTTGATCACAGCTTCTAGATCACAAGCTCTGATACCACTTGTTGATCCCAGTTGAGCAAACGATCTAGTATAGAAGCTGACTTGAATTATAACTTAAACAACACGTGGAATATATTGTTTAACTTAAGATGAATACAAGAACAATTTACTTCACACTTAAACACTTCAATATATTGAATACGAGCAATCTTACAATGCTAGGGTTTTACAACCTTGAAGTGAATCGACTTTTCTAATACACGTACATTCTTTAACCCTAGGGATCTCCTTTTATAGACAAGGAACCCTACACGGTTTACAATGACTTCTTACACAAACAAACGATATTTTAAACCTATAGAATATTTAATACAATCATTACTATAAATACACGACTCATTACACTAATAAACTCTGAGCAGCAGAGTCTTCCAATATAAGCAGCAGAGTCATCTTTCAAGCAACAGAGTCAGACAGCAGCAGATTGACTTTATTCAGAAGCAGAGTTCCTAAAACCCAACAACCCTAAACACGGCAGGTTGACGCTGCCAGAATGTATTTTCCATATATATTTTAGGATTTTTCATTCATTAGGAGAGGAACTTTTTGGTGGAACACACACACAAAACCCTAGTCAGAATTTCATACTTTCTTAAGGGTTTCATACCCTTGTTTCTTCCATGTTTAATTAAAGATAAGTGATCCATCAATCATTCAATATGTCTATGTGCTGTTTGATTTTATCTTATGCTTGTCTTTCTTTTAACATGCTAGGCTAGGTTTATTTGTGTTTGCTTAGATCTAATGAAACCTAGTTATTGATTATTGATTGAGGGTTTGTTATTATTGTTGTTGGGTGAATGTTTAATCGATGTTAGGCTTAAGAAAACTGGCTAATCTCCTATATGGTAACTTGCTTGAACGTCTTAAGAAACATGAATCGGATGTGTACTATGATTTTAATGGTTGTGTTTAATGCATAAGTGACTATTTAGGAGGCCATGGTTAGGATACTAAACGTGTCGCCATAGGAAGAGATAGAAGCTTATAGAGTTGGGAAAGATCGTACACGGCCCCACAAATGGTATTAAGGAATGCAACCCGTCACCCCACGCAATTGTAACAAACCTATCAATCAATAAAAGATAACTAGGGAGTAAGGAAGTCTAAGTAAATAGGTTTTTCTCCATATAAGTTTTCTCAATTTTATTTTCTTGTTATTTTATTTTTATTGCATTAGTAGTTATTTGGGTTAGTTGACTAGCAACTAATTCCGCCCACTCTTCTAATACCCGAGATTTTTACTTGCTTTCCTTAAAATATAAAAATCCAAAAAGAATCATCCCTCACCCTTAGACCTAATTAGACTATTTTCAATCCTAACGAACACTATTCCCCGAGAGAACGATTAATCCCCCGGTACTTGCCACTACACTATACTACATCGGTCAGGTACACTGCCTGGTGGGGATTGCAAGCTTCTCAAGATCCTTGAGAAGTAAAACTTTTTGCGTAGACCGCAATCCACGCATCAGATGTGGTGGTCCAGCCTTACAACTCTCTCTTAGACACTAAATGCTGATTGTGTTGCCGTTCTTTATAACACTTAACAGAATTGCAGTAGAACGCCTTCATATAAAAAATCCAACTGTTTTTTAGATAAATTCTTTAGTGTCAACTGTTATGGCTGCTAGTACAACCACTCTTCGTTACCAGGGTTACATGAACAATGACCTAGTCGGCCTTCTTGTTTCTTTGATCCCGACACCAAGGTGTCATTTTCTTATGACGAGTATACACCACTAACTGTGAACCATCAGGTACTCTTTAGATTTGTTTTCTTATTTTTTTATTAAATATGCAATATGCATTACTACATTTATGTTTGCAGGCTAATATGATTCGTAAAACCACGGTGCTTGATGTGATGAGAATTCTTCTGGCAAGAAACTTGAAAAATTCAGATTTTCAAAGCATATAATTATAAATGTGGAAATTGGCAAAAATTCTAACAAGTTGTGTGTTTTTCAGACAAAAAACATGATGGTGTCGTGTAATGCTAGAACAAAACAAGCTAGTTTAGCGAAATACATATCGATATTAAACATCGTTCAGGGTGAAGTTGATCCTACCAAGTTGAGTAAATTTGCATTTCAACCCTTTATTATAAGCTTAAAATGATGATGCATTATGATTTTTGAGTGTTTTCAGGTTCATGAAAGTTTGCAAAGACTACGTGAAAGAAAGCTTGTTAACTTTATCGAATGGGGTCCTGCTAGCATTCAGGTATGTCTTATAATGACACTTGGTGTTAAGAGCCTAATAACTTATTTTACAGGTGACAATATCGACTCCTTTATGAATAATTGGGTTGTTTTGGGTGTAATTAATCTCTACCGCACTGGGTCAGATGTGAAAAACTCAAAAATAGCTAATGGAATCGGGTGGAAATTTTGCCAACGTAAGATTTGAGGTGTGCAAAACTCGGTTCAAAGCCGTAAAAATAATATAGGTTTTGCAGTCACATTATAAAAGATTAATTATATATGAAACGTTAACAAGAAATGCCATAACCATGGTAAAAACTTAACCGTTCTAACCGGAACCCAATTTGACCCGTTACCCAAACTGCAAATTTTGCCACTCATAGTTTATAACCTTTGGTTTGACATAAATTCTCTTGTCTTAAGGTTGCTCTCTCAAGGAAGTCTTCCTACGTTAAAACTGCCCATAGGGTGAGACTTTATATATCATACAGATTTCTTTATTGTTTATTGGTAACCAGAAGTTCAAAACATCTAATATCGCTACTATTTGGTAAATAATTTTTTACAAATTTTAGGTGAGTGGTCTTATGCTAGCAAGTTACACTGGGATTCGACATCTATATGCCAAATGTTTAAGCCAATATTCTCTCCTGGGAAAAAGACAAGCCTTTCTCGACAAGTGTAAAAGTTTCCCCGTGTTTGCTGTAAGTTTTTCCAAACAAAAATGGGGTCTTTAAGAGCTACATATGTTTTATTTTTTTTCAATCAAAATTCAGATTTTTTTTTGCGTTTTCTAGGACAACGATCTTTCAGAGTTCGACGAGTCTAAAGACTTGAGTGACAGTTTGGTGGATGAATATATGGCCTGCGAGTCGCTATACTATATCAAATGGCGAGTGGAGGTACGACTAGATATTTGGATCATTTCTATTTTTGGTTCGTGGCTAACACGACTTCATATGTGGTGCAGGACCCAGACCATAACCTAACTGATGAAGGAAATGTTGTTGGGATGGTGGATCCTACGTTACAATTCACATAATGCAGGTGGGCATTTTGGGGTTTTCATTTTGATTTATTTATTAGTTTGTACCTCAAAAGCTTCTTTGTCATGTTAGGTATTTGATTATTGGTTAGGCAGATCTTTGTAGTTTGATCGATAGAATTGTTATGTCCGTATAGATTTTACCTTCTGCAATAAGATTTGTATAGCTTATATTGGGTTTTTGATAAGTTATACTTAGTTCATATCTTTAGTTTGTTAATGAATAGTTTTATACAAGGAATGCATTAATAAGCTACCAGTAAACTTCAACCTCTGTCATATGGCAGACTTTTTCTTTTTCCTTAAAGAAATTGCATATTGTTGAAGTAGTGATTATAATTATTTCATAAATTCCTTATATTTTAGTTACCACTCTTTTTCCTTAAAGTTGGAGTATTAACTCACAAAGCATGATGTTACGGAAATCTATATATAAATCCTCACTGCCCATTTGCTATCTCATTCTACTATATTGTTCTCATCTCCTCTTATGTTGCCTTTGCCACATTGGGTTAATGGTGACATACAAAGGCCAAATTCATAGACGTGCCCTAACATAAAATGATCATTCAAAATACGTTAAAAACACGTCTCTGCAAATAATACATGAAGCAGTGTGTTTTGCAAAATGCATAATAACAATAGACTGCTCCAATATTTGCAAAAAAGAATAGACTATTCCAGTAAATGACTAGACTATAATTTCTTTAACCGTATAAATTCAACTTCTCGGAATCTAACAATGAAAGACTACCTATATGTAACACCCCCAAAATATCGCAGCGGAAGATAGTGTCACTAGGGTATTACTTCATAGCACAAACTACAAGTCATGGAAAACGACCTTTCAAAAGAGACGTTTTAAAAGTGTTTCACATTTGATACATTAAAACTTAGAGTTTGCAAAGAGGTCCTAACAGTTTTCATAAAACCCAATGTTTTCAAAAGATCACAAATTTTTTTATACATAACATAAATCTTTAAAAGATAGTATCTTCAAATGTGAAAATATGCCAAGTCTTCAACTGATATCCGTGCGACTTCATCCAAGACCTTCATGCTTTAAAACCTGAGATAAAACATGCTAAAAAGGTCAACACAAATGTTGAGTGAAATTCATAGAGTTTAATTGATAAGCAGTTGATGACAATATAATTTAGTTTATGATTGTGACTAAGCAACGAATACAAAGTCAGAAAAAGTTATTATTGCCCTAAGCTCATGACACCGAACTTTAACGATTTCTCAGATACAAGGAAAGAATATAAATATGCCCTTTGACAATAGGTAATAGCCAATATACCTAACAATTTACAAATACGGTACACATGGTAGCAGAACTCAGCATTCCAATGTGAGGGATGTCAGTCCCAATAGATCTATTCATAGCATTCGTGTTTACACGCATGTAATTAACGGTTCATGATAGAATGGATTTTCAGGCTATGGGAAACTTAGGCAATAATAATGTCAGGATAGCATACAATTTCAAAGCATTGTGATCGCAAATATTTATAGCATCTATCTCCCCCATGGAGTTTTTAAAACAATTGAAGTATAAAAAATTGGGGCTATGAACTCACCCAGAATGAATTAGTAGAAGTATACGGAAAAGTGCACGTCGAGAGAAAAGCCACAAAAGTCACACATGACCTAAATAAAGTACAACACGACTTAGGCTCGGGGAATTAATGTGTAATGCTTATTCATATGTTTTTATTCAGTACTTATACTTGTAATACCATAAGGTAATTTAGTTAAAAGTTTTATAGCAATTCATGGGTCGAAAAGGCGTTTGTAAATGCTTATATGGTTTAAAATGCAAAGCTGTCAGAATTTTGATGAAAATGCCGCACTAATCGGGTCGCCATTTCTAAACCGTAAGGAATAAAATTATGAACTTTATATGCTTGGAAAGGTATGACTCTTTACTTTTCAAAAATCAAACCCTCACTTAACTGAGAACTTCATAACTAGGGTAAAATTACTAATTTACCTCTGTGTGTCAATTCAGAAAGTTCTAGCATCCAATTAGGCTTAGGAAAATCAGTAGATCTTGTGTTCTACAGGTCTAATGGACACAAGACCAGTGGGAAAAGTTTTCTAGATGTCTTAGCTCAAACTTTCATGTTTTGACCAGCATAAGGTTGTTTGCAAGATTTTAGAGTATTAGGCCATACAAAACTGACATGCATTTCTGGGTGAGTTTTAGTGTAGGATTTTTAATAAAATCATCAGGATGAATTAGGATGTAAAGTTTTCAGAGAAATGACCCTAAGACCTGTGGCTAACTCCCAATATTTTTATTTTTGCTTAAAACCAACTGAGGACAAAATGGTGAGTCATTTTTTATGCTTAAAACTCTGGGCAGTTTCAACCAATGACAAGTAAGTTCTTTTAGCCTAATAAATGTGTTTATGTTCAATGCATGCCTATAATCAATCATTACAACATATTTATTTGCTCAAAAACTCAATAATCCCAGGAACTTAGAGTTTATTTGTAAATCTTGTAAGTTTGTTAAAGAAAAACAATGAGGTGATTTACAACTATAAATCCAAAAACCCATTTTAATCCAACTCTTGCATATCTCTACAACTCAATCCTATCTAACTATCTAACACCCTATTTTTCCTATGAAAACTTGAATCAAATCTTCCAAAATAACACATGCAAGAGTTGTTCCACCAACTTATCCAAAATTCAAAGAAAAATCATTATAAATAAATGAAATGAGATGTAAAAGACTACAAGAAACTTACTAGGATTAGGAGGTATGCTAGTAACACAAGATTTGATGCTTGAAAAATTTATGAATGATGGTGTTGGTGTTTGTGATTCACGGCAGCAAGGAGGAGGGAACAAGGGAGAAATACACAAGAAAACCTAGAGAGAAAGGATGGTGGAGTGTGGGAGAAAATGTGAAGTGAAATGATGATTTTGGGGAGTAGGGAAGTGTTAAAGTAGTTTTGTGAGTTCCAAGAGAGGGGGAGGAGGCTATGTCCGGTTTTGGGGTTAAATGGGAGAGGGTTATCTTTCTTTTGTTGTTAAAAATGATAAGTATACATTTTGTAATGTTTAATTGTAAGTATAGTGTAGAACGGTGGAGTTTAAAACGTAAAAACACGAGTACCGGGTGAAATAGAATGAGGTAACTTTATAAAATGTGAAAATGGTTTATTTTCTAATGTATAAACTCTTAGTAGCTTAAATAATATGTGTATACTATTGTTGGTGTTAAAAATTGCAAATCGTGACGACTTACGTGATTTTCGGGTTTAGCAGGTAATGTTTTATGCATAGTTTGTAAAAATAAATGTCATAAAGATAATATTTTCATAAAAATATCACATTTAACTCAAAATGACTTAATTTGATATTTCATATGTTTCCCGAGCCTTTCGGGGTGTCATAGAGTCGTTAAAGCTTAAAACGCGTGCCGAAAACGCGTAAAACATAAAAAGTGCACACTTCGCGTAGAAATGGAAAATTTAATTATTCCATATGAAACCAAGTACATGGGGGAAAATAAATAATATACATGGATAGATTGGGCATAGTCTGAGTCAAATTACTAATTTAAATGCACGTGTGACGACGTACGCGGGTAACTTTCCCGAACAAAGACAATTTACTTAAAATATTAAAAAAATTAAGTAATTAAAATTAGTTAAAATAATGACCTGAAATTTCATGGTTGTTACATCACCCATCCGTTAAAAAGGAATCACGTCCTCGTGATTCAGTTTTATCTTATTGGTTGATGGTGTGCAGAAAATAAGAAATGAGGGTACTCTCGTCGAAATCTGATCTTTTCGCTCCCATGTGTAGTTGGGTCCATGTCGAGTATTCCAATGAACCTTGAAAATGAGAATGCACTCTGCTTGAGTCGCTTGACTTACTGGTTCAGCTTTCGACAAATTCTTGAAGGGTTCAATGTACATCGAATTTAGTTGTCCTCATTTTCCGAAACGTAGCACATTTTTTTGTGGTGAAACTTTCGCGTAACTCTCTTGACGATCTTGTACCGCTTACAGCTTGTTGTCCTAGAGTATTGTTCCCACGCCCTGATGCGTATAAACAATTAATGCGAATGAGATTACTAAAGAAGCGTACTATCTGTCGAAAGAAGTATATGTCAATGCCAAGGAAAAAAATGATAGTTACCAGGTGTAAATAATAATACGCATGAGAGATCTTGATGAATCATAATAATAGTAATAAGATTTTGTCGAGTATAATGTTTTAGGAGCAAAGACTACTTAAAAGGGATATATTAAATATCAGTATGAACAAAGGAGAAAGTCACTCATTATTGATTAATGCAACTAAGAATCAGTGAATAACATTAGTGGATCAAAAGTGGGTGTCAAGAATATTGGCACTAGTATGAGTAAAAGTGGTTCAAAAGAAATATTAGGTATTTGTACGAATAAAGAAGCAAATTGTTATCAATCGATGCAAATGAAAGGATCAATGAATCAAAATGATAGTGAATAGATTAAGATGTCCATATCATTCGTACTAGTATGAGCATAGAGTGCTCGGAAGAAAATTTGATATTCGTACGAAAGAATTAGAAAATGAAAGGGTGTGTAAAATAGAGGTCAATGACCCAAATTAATGTAAACAGAAGAACCATAAATTACAATAATAGTAAAGCGAAGAGATATAGAACATTAACACAAATAATCAATAAATTGAGACAACCAACGAATCAAACCAATAGTCAAAAGAGGCCAATACTGACAGTCGAAATTCTAAATGAGGTCCAATAATAAACGAGGCAAACCATATTCATTGCAAATTTCAAATGAGAATGAATAAGGAAAATCCATAACTGAGAAGGATAATAAATATCACGATTGTTAAAAGAGATGAAGTGAAATATACCAGAATTGAGAAAGTAATGAGCATTACAATATGCTAATATGAATAAATGAGATAGACAGTAAATGTGAAAGCAAACAATAAATGAGAAAGACAATAAGTGTCACGAAGAAGAACAAGCAATGAAGGATTAAGTCCATAAGTATCACGAATGTTAAATGAGAATAACTAAGAAAATCAAAATGAGAAAAACGATATGCATCTCGAATACTAAACGAGAAGAAATGAGAACGAACAAAATGAGAAAGACAACAAGCAGCACGGATGCTAGCTGAGAGTAAAAAAAATTAATGAGAAAGGCAATAAGTGACAAGGACAATAAGCATTACGAATGCTAATTGAAAATGAATGGGGACCAACAATAAATGAGAAAGTCATTACTTTGAAAGCATGCATGTTAAATAAGAACAACATAAAATGAGAAAGACATTGAGTATTATGAATGTTGAATGAGGATAAATGAGAACAAATAATAAATGGTAAAGTCAATAAGCATCACGCATGTTGATTGAGTAAAATCCGTACTTGGCTCCTCTAGCTTTACTCTGCTCCAACGAGACTGTAGGTTGGCCATCAAAGCTTGTTTCTGTTGAAGTGAAATATCTCTCATGACGTGTCATGTGTGTCACCAACGACGGGATGCTGTGGTGGATGGGCTCTCTGGTGATAGACTCTGGTCGGGTGAGAAGAGTAGGTGTAGTAGTCATTCTCCGGCGTGAATTTTCAAAACATAAAGAGTGAAAAAGAATGAGACGTTATAAAGTCGTGTTCCAAAAGTTGGGGTCCCAAGGCGGCACGTTAAAGCCATGTTCAAATCAACCGGCGTGTATTTTTGCGATGGTTTACGAGGTGATGTAAGTGTTCAAAAAGTATGAGACAATATTTCAACTCATCGTTGGAGACGGGGAGTATGACAACTGAGGGAAATCGATAGACTATAACATGTTTTGTGTAAAATGATGTTATGAAATGTCATGAAAAATGTTAGCGAATCTCGGTATTACTTGCAATGTTTGAGAAAATAAAAGAGATCATTGTAATCACATACAATGTATGAGGAATAAGAAAGACCATTATGCAGCTCACAATGTCTTAATAATGAATGAGACCATTGTTTCTCTCACAATGTCTTAGGAAAGTTTTCGAGATCATTAAAATATAAGTGTAGGTATGTAATCAGGGAAAACAGGGTTTGAGTTGAAGCTCTGGAAATAAGCATGAGAGGTCAACAGCAGTCAAACGTTTATATATTTAATCTTTATATAAATAAATAGTGATGCTTAAATAAATAAGCATAATGATCGAAAAGGTACACCAAGTGTGTATATAAATAGCATGTAAATCGATAGAATAGCGGTGCTCCAGGAATGAGTATAAATATCAAAGTTTTTGTATAATTATTCTTTATATAAATAAGAGTGTATATAAGCATACTTTATATAATACCAATAGTAATGACATAAGCATAACAACACAGGCAGTCTGGTGGTATACGCGCACGGATATCGGATACAGCAATTAGAGACTCTTTAGTGAAAAAAGTTATAGTCTAGGTTTCGAAAACGACCCAGTTCTCTATAACTGTAGCTCTGATACCATTCTGTAACACCCCCAAAATATCGCAGCGGAAGATAGTGTCACTAGGGTATTACTTCATAGCACAAACTACAAGTCATGGAAAACGACCTTTCAAAAAAGACGTTTTAAAAGTGTTTCACATTTGATACATTAAAACTCAGAGTTTGCAAAGAGGTCCCAACAGTTTTCATAAAACCCAATGTTTTCAAAAGATCACAAATTTTTTTATACATAACATAAATCTTTAAAAGTTAGTCTCTTCAAATGTGAAAATATGCCAAGTCTTCAACTGATGTCCGTGCGACTCCATCCAAGACCTTCATGCCTTAAAACCTGAGATAAAACATGCTAAAAAGGTCAACACAAAGGTTGAGTGAAATCCATAGAGTTTAATTGATAAGTAGTTGATCACAATATAATTTAGTTTATGATAGTGACTAAGCAACGAATACAAAGTCAGAAAAAGTTATTATTGCCCTAAGCTCATGACACCGAACTTTAACGATTTCTCAGATACAAGAAGAGAATATAAATATGCCCTTTGACAATAGGTAATAGCCAATATACCTAACAATTTACAAATACGGTACACATGGTAGCAGAACTCAGCATTCCAATGTGAGGGATGTCAGTCCCAATAGATCTATTCATAGCATTCGTGTTTACACGCATGTAATTAACGGTTCATGAAAGAATGGATTTTCAGGCTATGGGAAACTTAGGCAATAATAATGTCAGGATAACATACAATTTCAAAGCATTGTGATCGTAAATATTTATAGCATGTATCTCCCTCTTGGAGTTTTTAAAACAATTGAAGTATAAAAAATTGGGGCTATGAACTCACCCAGAATGAAGTAGTAGAAATATACGGAAAAGTGCACGTCGAGAGAAAAGCCACAAAAGTCACACATGACCTAAATAAAGTACAACACGACTTAGGCTCGGGGAATTAATGTGTAATGCTTATTCATATGTTTTTATTCAGTACTTATACTTGTAATACCATAAGGTAATTTAGTTAAAAGTTTTATAGCAATTCATGGGTCGAAAAGGCGTTTGTAAATGCTTATATGGTTTAAAATGCAAAGCTGTCAGAATTTTGATGAAAATGCCGCACTAATCGGGTCGCCATTTCTAAACCGTAAGGAATAAAATTATGAACTTTGTATGCTTGGAAAGGTATGACTCTTTACTTTTCAAAAATCAAACCCTCACTTAACTGAGAACTTCATAACTAGGGTAAAATTACTAATTTACCTCTGTGTGTCAATTCAGAAAGTTCTAGCATCCAATTAGGCTTAGGAAAATCAGTAGATCTTGTGTTCTACATGTCTAATGGACACAAGACCAGTGGGAAAAGTTTTCTAGATGTCTTAGCTCAAACTTTCATGTTTTGACCAGCATAAGGTTGTTTGCAAGATTTTAGAGTATTAGGCCATACAAAACTGACATGCATTTCTGGGTGAGTTTTAGTGTAGGATTTTTAATAAAATCATCAGGATGAATTAGGATGTAAAGTTTTCAGAGAAATGACCCTAAGACCTGTGGCTAACTCCCAATATTTTTATTTTTGCTTAAAACCAACTGAGGACAAAATGGTGAGTCATTTTTTATGCTTAAAACTCTGGGCAGTTTCAACCAATGACAAGTAAGTTCTTTTAGCCTAATAAATGTGTTTATGTTCAATGCATGCCTATAATCAATCATTACAACATATTTATTTGCTCAAAAACTCAATAATCCCAGGAACTTAGAGTTTATTTGTAAATCTTGTAAGTTTGTTAAAGAAAAACAATGAGGTGATTTACAACTATAAATCCAAAAACCCATTTTAATCCAACTCTTGCATATCTCTACAACTCAATCCTATCTAACTATCTAACACCCTATTTTTCCTATGAAAACTTGAATCAAATCTTCCAAAATAACACATG
>LBNU01018392.1:12433-35860 GCA_014162995.1 Artemisia annua | reverse complement strand
TTGTTAAAAATGATAAGTATACATTTTGTAATGTTTAATTGTAAGTATAGTGTAGAACGGTGGAGTTTAAAACGTAAAAACACGAGTACCGGGTGAAATAGAATGAGGTAACTTTATAAAATGTGAAAATAGTTTATTTTCTAATGTATAAACTCTTAGTAGCTTAAATAATATGTGTATGCTATTGTTGGTGTTAAAAATTGCAAAACGTGACGACTTACACGATTTTCGGGTTTATCGGGTAACGTTTTATGCATAGTTTGTAAAAATAAATGTCATAAAGATAATATTTTCATAAAATATCACATTTAACTCAAAATGACCTAATTTGATATATCATATGTTTCCCGAGCCTTTCGGGGTGTCATAGAGTCGTTAAAGCTTAAAACGCGTAAAACGTAAAAAGTGCACACTTCGCGTAGAAATGGAAAATTTAATTATTCCATATGAAACCAAGTACATGGGGGAAAATAAATCATATACATGGATAGATTGGGCATAGTCTGAGTCAAATTACAAATTTAAATGTACGTGTTACGACGTACGCGAGTAACTTTCCCGAACAAAGACAATTTACTTAAAATATAAAAAAAATTAAGTAATTAAAATTAGTTAAAATAATGACCTAAAATTTCACGGTTGTTACACTATAGAGATAAGAATGATTAATAATACAATATTTTTAAGCCATACAAAAAATATGACGGTGTCGTGTAATGCTAGAACGAAACAAGCCAGGGTAAAGTTGATCCTACTAAGGTGAGTGAAATTTACATTTCGACCCTTTATTAGAAGTTCAACATGATGATGCATTATGATAAGCTTTAGGGTGGTTTTAGGTTCATGAAAGTTTGCAGAGTATACGTGAGAGAAAGCTTGTTAACTTTATCAAACGAGGTCCAGCACTCCAGCTAGCATTCAAGCATGCCTTATAATAACGGTAGGTGTTAAGAGTTTACTGGATTTTACTGGAGACACTCTCATTTATGGACAAATAGGTTCTTTGGGTATACTTAATCTCTACTGGGTCAAATGTGGAACTGAAAGGTACCTAATAGAAACAGGTAGAAAGTTACCAAAGTAAGATTAAGGGTGTGCAAAAGGCAGGTCAAAGCCGCAAAACAATATAGTTTTTGCAGTCACATTACAAAAGATTATTCATCTCTGAAGTTTTAATAAGAAATGACAGACCCACACTAAAAAAAATAACCGTTCTAACATGAACCTGTTGGGTCACTGAAATTACCCAAGCTTTCCTTAACTAGGATTTGAACATAAAATAACCTAAGTGTTAGACTTCCTTAAACATAATCAAGTCACTAAGTGAACAGTCACTCAGTGAGTCATCTTCAGGATGGTTAGAACAAGCCTAACGAAGAAAGGTTTTCCATTCAGTGAGGCGGACTCTCAGTGAGTGGCATCTAAGCCAAAGAAGAAGATGATGGATTCAGTGAGTGATGACAATAGCTCACTGAATCCCCAAGTCTCCTCACCAACTATGAAGACTGAAGAAAGCTACCTGAAGACTGAAGAATAGGCGGGATTGGGAGGGAAAGTTTGAACTATTCTAATAAAGTGCTTTATCACTTTATAAGTCAAACTTTCCTTATTTGGCTACAATCCAGCCTAAGCCTAAAAAGGTTATCTGTCTTCTAACCCAATATGGGTTGCTTTCAGTAATGATCAACCCCCTAACAAATGAGGTTATACAATACATTATATAGTGCATACAAGTCTAGGGCATTTGATAGTTACATGATTGGCCCTTAGACTTTCTAGAGATTGATAAATGAACATATAACTTCTCTAAACGCTTTCTAATGCAACCTATTACATGATTCATTGACTTTAATGACCGACACTTTATAATATAAAAATACGATGCTAACACTAAGCAAACACAAAGTAAATTAGCCTAGCATGTTAAAAGAAAGACAAGTACAAGCATAAATCACACAACACATAGACATATTGTATGAATAAAGACTTATCTTGGATTAAACATGCAAGTTAGAGGGGTTAGGATACCCTCTAAGGTCACTAATACACGAACTAGGGTTTAACCCTAAAGTTCTTCACACCAAAATTCGACTCTAGTTCTCCAAGGTTCTCCTTTTTATAAAGAAAAATCGTTCTATATATATAGAAAACGCGGGCTGACGGCGTCAGCCCAATAGGTGACGTCGTCAGCTCGGCGATTAGGGTTTCCAGACGGCCTTCCTTGACGTGGTCATAATTGCTGGTTCCAGATCTGACGGCCCTGGTTGACGGCGTCACCAATTTGCACTACGAACTCTCTGGCCCGTCACGAGTATTTTTCCAATTCTGGACTTCACTTGTTCCTGACGGCGTCACCTTGTAGAGTGTGACGGCGTCACCTTCTGTAATCTTCAAGGTCTTTTGAGTTTTTGTTGTTTTCCGCACTTTTTCACTCCGAAAACGCCCGAAAATGCTTCTTTTGAGATTTTCCCTTCAAAAGTACCTAAAATGAGAAAAGAAACGACTTTAGGTGAAATCCAAACCAAAAACATACGAATTAGGACTCAAATCGACCCCTAAAAACGTAACATTTTTTGTCTCATCAGGTCCATGTCGAGTATTCCAATGAACCTTGAAAATGAGAATGCACTCTGCTTGAGTCGCTTGACTTACTGGTTCAGCTTTCGACAAATTCTTGAAGGTTTCAATGTACATCGAATTTAGTTTTCCTCATTTTCCGAAACGTAGCACATTTTTTTGTGGTGAAACTTTCGCGTAACTCTCTTGACGATCTTGTACCGCTTACAGCTTGCTGTCCTGGAGTGTTGTTCCCATGCCCTGATGCGTACTAACAATTAATGCGAATGAGATTACTAAAGAAGCGTACTATCTGTCGAAAGAAGTATATGTCAATGCCAAGGAAAAAAATGATAGTTACCAGGTGTAAATAATAATACGCATGAGAGATCTTGATGAATCATAATAATAGTAATAAGATTTTGTCGAGTATAATGTTTTAGGAGCAAAGACTACTTAAAAGGGATATATTAAATATCAGTATGAACAAAGGAGAAAGTCACTCATTATTGATTAATGCAACTAAGAATCAGTGAATAATATTAGTGGATCAAAAGTGGGTGTCAAGAATATTGGCACTAGTATGAGTAAAGTGGTTCAAAAGAAATATTAGGTATTTGTACGAATAAAGAAGCAAATTGTTATCAATCGATGCAAATGAAAGGATCAATGAATCAAAATGATAGTGAATAGATTAAGATGTCCATATCATTCGTACTAGTATGAGCATAGAGTGCTCGGAAGAAAATTTGATATTCGTACGAAAGAATTAGAAAATGAAAGGGTGTGTAAAATAGAGGTCAATGACCCAAATTAATGTAAACAGAAGAACCATAAATTACAATAATAGTAAAGCGAAGAGATATAGAACATTAACACAAATAATCAATAAATTGAGACAACCAACGAATCAAACCAATAGTCAAAAGAGGCCAATACTGACAGTCGAAATTCTAAATGAGGTCCAATAATAAACGAGGCAAACCATATTCATTGCAAATTTCAAATGAGAATGAATAAGGAAAATCCATAACTGAGAAGGATAATAAATATCACGATTGTTAAAAGAGATGAAGTGAAATATACCAGAATTGAGAAAGTAATGAGCATTACAATATGCTAATATGAATAAATGAGATAGACAGTAAATGTGAAAGCAAACAATAAATGAGAAAGACAATAAGTGTCACGAAGAAGAACAAGCAATGAAGGATTAAGTCCATAAGTATCACGAATGTTAAATGAGAATAACTAAGAAAATCAAAATGAGAAAAACGATATGCATCTCGAATACTAAACGAGCAGAAATGAGAACGAACAAAATGAGAAAGACAACAAGCAGCACGGATGCTAGCTGAGAGTAAAAAAAAATTAATGAGAAAGGCAATAAGTGACAAGGACAATAAGCATTACGAATGCTAATTGAAAATGAATGGGGACCAACAATAAATGAGAAAGTCATTACTTTGAAAGCATGCATGTTAAATAAGAACAACATAAAATGAGAAAGACATTGAGTATTATGAATGTTGAATGAGGATAAATGAGAACAAATAATAAATGGTAAAGTCAATAAGCATCACGCATGTTGATTGAGTAAAATCCGTACTTGGCTCCTCTAGCTTTACTCTGCTCCAACGAGACTGTAGGTTGGCCATCAAAGCTTGTTTCTGTTGAAGTGAAATATCTCTCATGACGTGTCATGTGTGTCACCATCGACGGGATGCTGTGGTGGATGGGCTCTCTGGTGATAGACTCTGGTCGGGTGAGAAGAGTAGGTGTAGTAGTCATTCTCCGGCGTGAATTTTCAAAACATAAAGAGTGAAAAAGAATGAGAAGTTATAAAGTCGTGTTCCAAAAGTTGGGGTCCCAAGGCGGCACGTTAAAGCCATGTTCAAATCAACCGGCGTGTATTTTTGCGAAGGTTTACGAGGTGATGTAAGTGTTCAAAAAGTATGAGACAATATTTCAACTCATCGTTGGAGACGGGGAGTATGACAACTGAGGGAA
The DNA here is from genome assembly GCA_014162995.1 of Artemisia annua. NCBI lineage: Eukaryota > Viridiplantae > Streptophyta > Magnoliopsida > Asterales > Asteraceae > Artemisia > Artemisia annua. Next base: position 31,294 of record LBNU01018392.1, on the reverse strand, counting down.
ATCGATAGACTATAACAAGTTTTGTGTAAAATGATGTTATGAAATGTCATGAAAAATGTTAGCGAATCTCGGTATTACTTGCAATGTTTGAGAAAATAAAAGAGATCATTGTAATCACATACAATGTATGAGGAATAAGAAAGACCATTATGCAGCTCACAATGTCTTAATAATGAATGAGACCATTGTTTCTCTCACAATGTCTTAGGAAAGTTTTCGAGATCATTAAAATATAAGTGTAGGTATGTAATCGGGGAAATAGGGTTTGAGTTGAAGCTCTGGAAAAAGCATGAGAGGTCAACAGCAGTCAAACGTTTATATATTTAATCTTTATATAAATAAATAGTGATGCTTAAATAAATAAGCATAATGATCGAAAAGGTACACCAAGTGTGTATATAAATAACATGTAAATCGATAGAATAGCGGTGCTCCAGGAATGAGTATAAATATCAAAGTTTTTGTATAATTATTCTTTATATAAATAAGAGTGTATATAAGCATACTTTATATAATACCAATAGTGATGACATAAGCATAACAACACACGCAGTATGGTGGTATACGCGCACGGATATCGGATACAGCAATTAGAGACTCTTTAGTGAAAAATGTTATAGTCTAGGTTTCGAAAACGACCCAGTTCTCTATAACTGTAGCTCTGATACCATTCTGTAACACCCCAAAAATATCGCAGCGGAAGATAGCGTCACTAGGGTATTACTTCATAGCCCAAACTACAAGTCATGGAAAACGACCTTTCAAAATAGACGTTTTAAAAGTGTTTCACATTTGATGCATTAAAACTCAGAGTTTGCAAAGAGGTCCCAACAGTTTTCATAAAACCCAATGTTTTCAAAAGATAACAAATTTTTTTATACATAACATAAATCTTTAAAAGTTAGTCTCTTCAAATGTGAAAATATGCCAAGTCTTCAACTGATATCCGTGCGACTCCATCCAAGACCTTCATGCCTTAAAACCTGAGATAAAACATGCTAAAAAGGTCAACACAAAGGTTGAGTGAAATCCATAGAGTTTAATTGATAAGTAGTTGATCACAATATAATTTAGTTTATGATAGTGACTAAGCAATGAATACAAAGTCAGAAAAAGTTATTATTGCCCTAAGCTCATGACACCGAACTTTAACGATTTCTCAGATACAAGAAGAGAATATAAACATGCCCTTTGACAATAGGTAGTAGCCAATATACCTAACAATTTACAAATACAGTACACATGGTAGCAGAACTCAGCATTCCAATGTGAGGGATGTCAGTCCCAATAGATCTATTCACAGCATTCGTGTTTACACGCATGTAATTAACGGTTCATGATAGAAGGGATTTTCAGGCTATGGGAAACTTAGGCAATAATAATGTCAGGATAGCATACAATTTCAAAGCATTGTGATCGTAAATATTTATAGCATGTATCTCCCCCATGGACTTTTTAAAACAATTGAAGTAAAAAAAATTGGGGCTATGAACTCACCCAGAATGAAGTAGTAGAAGTATACGGAAAAGTGCACGTCGAGAGAAAAGCCACAAAAGTCACACATGACCTAAATAAAGTACAACACGACTTAGGCTCGGGGAATTAATGTGTAATGCTTATTCATATGTTTTTATTCAGTACTTATACTTGTAATACCATAAGGTAATTTAGTTAAAAGTTTTATAGCAATTCATGGGCCGAAAAGGCGTTTGTAAATGCTTATATGGTTTAAAATGCAAAGCTGTCAGAATTTTGATGAAAATGCCGCACTAATCGGGTCGCCATTTCTAAACAGTAAGGAATAAAATTATGAACTTTGTATGCTTGGAAAGGTACGACTCTTTACTTTTCAAAAATCAAACCCTCACTTAACTAAGAACTTCATAACTAGGGTAAAATTACTAGTTTACCTCTGTGTGTCAATTCAGAAAGTTCTAGCATCCAATTAGGCTTAGGAAAATCAGTAGATCTTGTGTTCTACAGGTCTAATGGACACAAGACCAGTGGGAAAAGTTTTCTACATTTCTTAGCTCAAACTTTCATGTTTTGACCAGCATAAGGTTGTTTGCAAGATTTTAGAGTATTAGGCCATACAAAACTGACATGCATTTCTAGGTAAGTTTTAGTGTAGGATTTTTAATAAAATCATCGGGATGAATTAGGATGTAAAGTTTTCGGAGAAATGACCCTAAGACTGTGGCTAACTCCCAATATTTTAATTTTTGCTTAAAACCCACTGAGGACAAAATGGTGAGTCATTTTTTATGCTTAAAAATCTGGTCAGTTTCAACCAATGACAAGTAAGTTTCTTTTAGCCTAATAAATGTGTTTATGTTCAATGCATTCCTATAATCAATCATTACAACATATTTATTTGCTCAAAAACTCAATAATCCCAGGAACTTAGAGTTTATTTGTAAATCTTGTAAGTTTGTTAAAGAAAAACAATGAGGTGATTTACAACTATAAATCCAAAAACCCATTTTAATCCAACTCTTGCATATCTCTACAACTCAATCCTATCTAACTATCAAACACCCTATTTTTCCTTTGAAAACTTGAATCAAATCTTCCAAAATAACACATGCAAGAGTTGTTCCACTAACTTATCCAAAACTCAAAGAAAAATCCTTATAAATAAATGAAATGAGATGTAAAAGACTACAAGAAACTTACTATGATTAGGAGGTATGCTAGTAACACAAGATTTGATGCTTGAAAAATTTATGAATGATGGTGTTGGTGATTCACGATAGCAAGGAGGAGGGAACAAGGGAGAAACACACAAGAAAACCTAGAGAGAAAGGATGGTGGAGTGTGGGAGAAAATGTGAAGTGTAAATGATGATTTTTGGGAGAAGGGAAGTGTTAAAGTAGTTTTGTGAGTTCCAAGAGAGGGGGAGGAGGCTATGCCCGGTTTTGGGGTTAAATGGGAGAGGGTTATCTTTATTTTTTTGTTAAAAATGATAAGTATACATTTTGTAATGTTTAATTGTAAGTATAATGTAGAACGGTGGAGTTTAAAACGTAAAAACACGAGTACCGGGTGAAATAGAATGAGGTAACTTTATAAAATGTGAAAATAGTTTATCTTCTAATGTATAAACTCTTAGTAGCTTAAATAATATGTGTATGCTATTTTTGGTGTTAAAAATTACAAAACGTGACGACTTACGCGATTTTCGGGTTTATCGGGTAACGTTTTATGCATAGTTTGTAAAATTAAATGTCATAAAGATAATATTTTCATAAAATATCACATTTAAGTCAAAATGACCTAATTTGATATTTCATATGTTTCCCGAGCCTTTCGGGGTGTCATAGAGTCGTTAAAGCTTAAAACGCGTAAAACGTAAAAAGTGCACACTTCGNTTTTGGGGTTAAATGGGAGAGGGTTATCTTTACTTTGTTGTTAAAAATGATAAGTATACATTTTGTAATGTTTAATTGTAAGTATAATGTAGAACGGTGGAGTTTAAAACGTAAAAACACGAGTACCGGGTGAAATAGAATGAGGTAACTTTATAAAATGTGAAAATAGTTTATCTTCTAATGTATAAACTCTTAGTAGCTTAAATAATATGTGTATGCTATTTTTGGTGTTAAAAATTACAAAACGTGACGACTTACGCGATTTTCGGGTTTATCGGGTAACGTTTTATGCATAGTTTGTAAAATTAAATGTCATAAAGATAATATTTTCATAAAATATCACATTTAAGTCAAAATGACCTAATTTGATATTTCATATGTTTCCCGAGCCTTTCGGGGTGTCATAGAGTCGTTAAAGCTTAAAACGCGTAAAACGTAAAAAGTGCACACTTCGCGTAGAAATGGAAAATTTAATTATTCCATATGAAACCAAGTACATGGGGGAAAATAAATCATATACATGGATAGATTGGGCATAGTATGAGTCAAATTACAAATTTAAATGTATGTGTTACGACGTACGCGGGTAACTTTCCCGAACAAAGACAATTTACTTAAAATATAAAAAAAAATTAAGTAATTAAAATTAGTTAAAATAATGACCTGAAATTTCACGGTTGTTACACTATAGAGATAAGAATGATTAATAATACAATATTTTTAAGCCATACAAAAAATATGACGGTGTCGTGTAATGCTAGAACGAAACAAGCCAGGGTGAAGTTGATCCTACTAAGGTGAGTAAAATTTACATTTCGACCCTTTATTAGAAGTTCAACATGATGATGCATTATGATAAGCTTTAGGGTGGTTTTAGGTTCATGAAAGTTTGCAGAGTATACGTGAGATAAAGCTTGTTAACTTTATCAAACGAGGTCCAGCACTCCAGCTAGCATTCAAGCATGCCTTATAATAACGGTAGGTGTTAAGAGTTTACTGGATTTTACTGGCGACACTCTCATTTATGGACAAATGGGTTCTTTGGGTATACTTAATCTCTACTGGGTCAAATGTGGAACTGAAAGGTACCTAATAGAAACAGGTAGAAAGTTTCCAAAGTAAGATTAAGGGTGTGCAAAAGGCAGGTCAAAGCCGCAAAACAATATAGTTTTTGCAGTCACATTACAAAACATTATTCATCTCTGAAGTTTTAAAAAGAAATGACAGACCCACACTAAAAAAAATAACTGTTCTAACATGAACCAAATTTGACCCGTTTGCAAATTTCGACACTGATAGTTTATAACCTTAGTTTGACATAAATTATTTTCTTTCAGTTTGCTCCCTCAAGAAACTCTCCCTATGTTAAAACTGCCCACATGGTGAGACTTTAGAAATCATAGAGTTTTATTTTCTTGTTTATAGGTGACCAAAGGTTCAAAACGTCTGATACTTCTACTATTTGGCTCACGTTTTTATCTTCTAGGTGTGTGGCCTCATGCTAGCAAGTTACACTGGCATTCGACATCTATTCGCTAAATGCTTGAGTTAATATTTTCTCTTGAGAAAAAGACAAGCCTTTCTCGACAAGTACAAAAGTTTCCCCATGTTTGTTGTAAGTTTTTCTATACTAGATTGCGGTCTTTAAAAACCAAATATGTTGGATAATGTGGCTTTTAGTATCATTCTCATGGTTTATAAGTACAGGGACTATTTCTGTACTTATTTCTTATAGTTTGGTATTTTTAGCTCTGTTTGACAGGTTTCTATTCTTGAAGGGTTGAAGTGGATCTTGGCACTATATAAGCTCAAGACCCCAGCTCTCTCTCTCATAATTCGTCTTATCTCTCAAAATTAGGGTTTTCTCTCTTCACACAGTCTTAGTCTTTCATTGTTGTTATTGATCATCTTGATCATTTGGTATTGGTTTTAGTATAGATTTGAGAGTTTATAGTGAGGTTCTTTGTATCTTTCAGTATTGTAGTGTGATAAACTGGATCCTTCTGAAGGGGACAGTTTGATTTCTTTTGTATTTGTTTGGTGAGCACACAGTTGTGGACTCATCTTCTTGCATTGTTCATTAATAAAAATATTCACCAAAGGGTGGTTGGCTGGGTGAGATCTGGTGTTTTTGGTTGTGTTCTTGATAGATCTGATAGTTTTTACGTGGTATGAGAGCCACGGCTTTGATCTCCGTTGGTTCTTGATATTAGGGTTTCTAAGGGTTTGGTCTCATCTTTCGGGGGTTTCTTGTTCGGAGTTCAATTGGGCTCGATTGAGGCTGTTTTCTTAACGGTCGTGGTGTTAATTGTTGGTTTGTGGTGATTCTTGAATTTTTCAGTTAGGGTTTCTTGAAACCCTAATTTGTTAATTTGGGGATCTTGATTCTGGTGGTTCTTGTGGTGATAATTGGGTACATTCTTGGTTACTAACACTCTTGACTAAGTGAATCAAGGGTGTTGGTGATCTGGTCTTTCCGCTGCGTATCTTCTTACCACTGTAACGCTCTCTTTTTTCCTTTAATTCACTGGGTATTTTAGTTTGTCACACTGCAAACTCTGTGGGTAACATCTTGACCTGCTTCCTTGAGAAGTACGGAAACCTGCTCTTCCCACAGATAGGTGTGAGACTTGATATCTCAGTTGAATTGGGTGTGAGTATAGTGTTTTGTGCTAGTGGCTGTTCTTTGTTATTGTTTAGTTTGGTGGTGAGTAGGATCTGGGATTGTTGGTGTTGTTGGTCTGTTATTTGTTTGTTTTATCTGTTTCTTTGTCTGCTTATTGTTTCTTGTCTGTTTTTTGTTCTTGCCATCATGTCTGAGGTGCTTATTAGTAGTTTGGATGCTGGTAATCCATTGTATTTACATGCTAATGATAATTCTAATGTGTCTTTGGTTAGCATTAAGTTGACTGGTTCTGAGAATTATAAAATGTGGTCTACTGCTATGAAAATTGCTCTTAAGGGTAAAAATAAAATGGGATTTGTTGATGGTTCTTGTGTTAAACCTGTTACCAGTATTCCTCTTTCTCAGCAATGGGAAAGATGCAATGCTTTTGTGTTAGGATGGATTCTTGGATCTCTTTCCCAAGAGTTATACCTAGGGCAAGTCTTTTTTGAGATTGCTTCTGAGGTTTGGGATGAGTTAAAAGAAACCTATGATAAAATGAATGGTTCTGTTATTTTTAATCTTGCACATAAGATACATGAGTTAAAACAAGGTGAATTGTCTGTTCCTGAATATTATCACAAACTCAACTCCCTTTGGAGAGAGTTTGATATCTTGACCTTATTGCCTGCCTGCACTTGTGCTGCTCAAGAGGATACTCTTAAGCACAATCAACTTGTTAGACTTATGCAATTTCTTATGGGTTTAAATGATGTGTATCAAAATGTTAGGAGCAATTTGCTTACTAGAGATCCTTTACCTAATGTCAAGGATGCTTTTGCTGTGGTCTCTAGAGAGGAGTCTCATAAGGGTTTCTTCTGGTTCTTTATCTGCTAAAAGTGTGCCTACTGCTTTTACTGTTAAGACTAATGCTAATAATTCCAATACTTACTTTAATAGTAATAACAAAAAAGGGCAACACTAATTCTAATAACAATACCAATAGAGGTCCTAATCCCAATCTGTTGTGTAAACACTGTGGTTTGATTGGTCACACTATTGATAGATGTTTTGAGCTAAATGGATATCCTCCTGGTTTTAAAAGAAACTCAAACTTGACTAGACAAAATGGTGCTAATAATGCTAATAAGAAGTTTAATGCTAATTGTGAGTTGAATCAAAATTTGCCATCTACTTCTTCTGATTCTTTGCCTTGTTCTTTCACCAATGAGCAGATGGTGAAACTTCTGAGTTTGATTAATGAGAAGCCTGCTGTGGGTGCTTCTGCTAATATGGCAGGTATTAAACCAAGTTTTTATAATCACAATGTATTTTTCAACTTGAATTTTGAAAAATTCTTTTCTGCCAAAACTGGTTTTTCTGGGTATAATGTTACTTTGGGTTGGATCATTGATAGTGGGGCTAATCAACATATGACTGATTCTACCAAAAATATGTTTAATGTGATTGATGTATCTAGTCTTACGTTAACTGTTGGTCACCCTAATGGCACCATGGCCAAGGTTATAGCTGTTGGTAATCTCAAGTTGACTAATCATGTTGTCTTATTTGATGTTCTTGTTGTGCCTGAATATAATGTTAGTCTGCTTTCTGTTAATAAAATGATTAAAGATAGCAAGTTCTTTGTTGGTTTTGATGAACATAAATGTTATATTCAGGATTTGAATCTGGGAAAAATTGTGGGGACTGGTAGTTAATCTGCTGGTCTATATCTGTTTGATGTAAATACTCATGGTGAGTATGTTTCTGGTCTGTGCAATTCTAGTTTTGTTTATCATGTGTCTAGAGATATGTGGCATTGTAGACTTGGTCACCCTGCTGATCAGGTTATGACTATTTTGCAAAAAAAAACTGTTGGTTTTAAAAATGGTGATCTTTCTGCACCTTGTGATATTTGTCATAGGGCTAAGCAGACTAGAGAACCCTTTCCTTTAAGTGACCATAAGACTGTTAATGTTGGTAATCTGATTCATTGTGATGTTTGGGGGCCTTATAGGGTTACTAGTAGAGATGGGTTTAGATACTTTCTTACTATTGTTGATGACTTTAGCAGGGCTGTTTGCCTTTACTTACTTAAGTCTAAACTGGAAGTTTATGAATACCTTGAAAGTTTTATCAAACTTATCTTTACTCAGTTTGAAAAAAGAATAAAAATCATCAGATCTGATAATGGCACAGAGTTTGTGAATAATAAAATGTCTACTTTGTTTCAAAATCTTGGTATTATTCATCAAACTTCTTGTTCTTACACTCCTCAGCAAAATGGTATTGCTAAAAGGAAACATAGACACCTATTAAATGTGGCTAGGAGTCTTATGTTTCAGGGGGATTCCTCTTTCTATGTGGCCTGAATGTGTTTTAACTGCTGTCTATTTGATTAACAGGCTTCCCTCCTCTGTGTTGTCTGGTGCTTCTCCTTATAGAATAGTGTATGGTAAGGACCCTGATCTCTCTCATGTGAGAGCCTTTGGATGTCTATGTTATGCAAATGTTTTGAACAATTCTGATAAGTTCAGTTCTAGGTCTGAAAAATGTTTTTTACTTGGTTTTTCTACTGAGAAAAAAGCTTATAAGTTGTATAGTCTTGATAAGAAAACTGTCTTGTTTTCAAGAGATATAAGGTTTTATGAAACTAATTTTCCATTTAAAATGCAGTCTTGTGATACAAATAGTCTGAGTCAAAAAGATTTTGTTGGAACTGATACTGAAAATTTAAGGTTTTTTGACATCAAAGGTTCTCAAAGTCCCAATGATGAAGAGGGGGATCCTCCTAATGTGGAAGGTAATAGGAGGACTGCTTCTGATGACCGTGAAGTCACAGTTGAGGATGAAGCAGTTACCATTGCAACCCAATTGGGAGAAAATGGTGTCACCTCTGAGGGCACAAGTTCACAAAATCAAAATGGTGAGGGTCCTAGCAACACTGAGGAAGAACCACAGACAGAGTTTAGAAGGTCTACTAGACACAAGTCTCAACCTGTTAGGTTTAATGATTACATTGTGTCTAGTTCTTGTAGATATGGTCTTGAGAAATATGTTTCTTATTCTAACTTGTCTGCTAGAAATGTTTGCTTTGCCACTACTCTTAATAAGTCTGTTGAACCTAAGTCTTACCAAGAAGCTAGTCAGTATCCCCATTGGAATGAAGCTATGGATGCTGAGATGGAAGCATTGCATAGGAATAATACCTATGAGGTTACTGACTTACCTCCTGGAAGAAAGGCTATTGGTTCTAAATGGATATGGAAAATTAAGTATAAGTCTTCTGGTGAAGTAGATAGGTATAAAGCTAGACTTGTTGCTCAAGGTTTTGGGCAGAAAGAAGGTGTTGATTTTGAAGAAACATTTAGTCCTGTTGTTAAGATGGTTACTGTTAGATGTCTAATTAATTTAGCTGTTACTAATGGTTGGCCTCTTTTCCAACTTGATGTTAATAATGCTTTCTTATATGGTGATCTAAATGGGGAAGTTTATATGAAGTTGCCACCTGGTTATTATGATAAAGATGAAACTAAAGTGTGTAGACTTATTAAGTCTCTGTATGGTCTTAAACAAGCTCCTAGACAATGGAATGAGAAGTTAACTACTGTTTTGATTGATCATGGTTCTGTTCAAAGTAAAAATGACTATTCTTTGTATGTTAAACATGATAAAGATGTGTTTATGGCTTTACTTGTTTATGTTGATGATATGGTCATTACGGGGAACAATAAACTTGAAATTGAAAAATTTAAACAGTTTTTAAATTCTAAATTCATGATTAAAGATCTTGGAATTCTTAAGTACTTCTTAGGTATTGAAGTTCTTGAGAATGATAATGGAGTTTGTTTAACTCAAAGAAAGTATTGTCTAGAACTTTTAAATGAGTATGGTTTGTTGGCTTGTAAGCCTGCTGCTACTACTTTGCAGCAGAATGTTGTTTTGAATCATGTTGAGACTAGTGGTGATAAGTTTATCACTAATTTGACTGAATATCAGAAATTGGTTGGAAAATTGATATATCTTTCTGTTAGTAGACCTGATATTGCTTATGCTGTGCATTGTTTGAGTCAACATATGCATGCTCCTTTGCAGTCTCACTTTAATGCAGGTTTAAGAGTTTTGAGGTATCTTAAGCAAGGTCCAGGTACTGGTATTCAGTTTAATAAGGGAAAAAAATTTAGTTTGCATGCTTTTTCAGATGCAGACTGGGCAAAGTGTTTAAAAACTAGAAAATCTGTTTCTGGTTATTGTGTCTATTTCTACAATAACCTTGTTTCATGGAAAAGTAAGAAACAAGCAACTATATCTAGGTCTTCTGCTGAAGCAGAGTACAGATGTCTTGCATCTGCTACTTATGAAATTATTTGGATAAATAAAGTTTTAAAAGACCTAGATATTGAGGGCTTGTTACCAGTGAACTTGTTTTGTGATAGCAGTTCTGCAATTCAGATTGCTGCTAATCCTGTTTTTCATGAGAAAACTAAACATTTTGAAATTGATCTTCATTTGGTAAGAGAGAAAGTCTCTTCTGGTGTGATTAAAACTGTAAAAGTTGCTTCTGCATGTAACATTGCAGATGGATTTACAAAAGGGTTGAGTGTAACTCAACATAAGTGGTTTTGTGAGAAACTTGGTCTTGTGGACATGTTTAAGCCATGAGACTGAGAGGGGGTGTTGGATATTGTGGCTTTTAGTATCATTCTCATGGTTTATAAGTACAGGGACTATTTCTGTACTTATTTCTTATAGTTTGGTATTTTTAGCTCTGTTTGACAGGTTTCTATTCTTGAAGGGTTGAAGTGGATCTTGGCACTATATAAGCTCAAGACCCCAGCTCTCTCTCTCATATCTCATAATTCATCTTATCTCTCAAAATTAGGGTTTTCTCTCTTCACACAGTCTTAGTCTTTCATTGTTGTTATTGATCATCTTGATCATTTGGTATTGGTTTTAGTATAGATTTGAGAGTTTGTAGTGAGGTTCTTTGTATCTTTCAGTATTGTAGTGTGATAAACTGGATCCTTCTGAAGGGGACAGTTTCATTTCTTTTGTGTTTGTTTGGTGAGCACACAGTTGTGGACTCATCTTCTTTCATTGTTCATTAATAAAAATATTCACCAAGGGGTTGTTGGCTGGGTGAGATCTGGTGTTTTTTGTTGTGTTCTTGATAGATCTGATAGTTTTTACAAAATATGTACTATTTGTTAACTGAAATTCATTTTGCACGTTTTCTAGGACAACAATCTTTCAGAATTCGACGAGTTAAAGACCCAATTGACAGTTTGGTGGATGAATATAAGGCCTGTGAGTCGCCAGACTATATCAAATGGGGAGTAGAGGTATGAGTAGATATTTGAATTGTTTCTAGTTTTGACCCATGGCTAACACGAGACCAGAACCTGACTGATGAAGGAAAAGTAGTTGGGATTGTAGATCCTACTTTAAAATTCACATAATGTAGGTGGGCATTTTAGGTTTTTAAGCTTGATTTATTTGCTAGTTTGTACCTCAAAAGCTTCTTGTCATGTTTGGTGCTAGACTATTGGTTAAGCAAACCTTTATTTTCATGGATAGAACCGTCAAATCCATATAGACTTTACCTTGAGCAATAAAATTTGTATGTTATTTTATAATTGGATTTTTGATAACATAAGTTTATATCTTTGATATGTTTAATGCCTCATATTGACAAGGAGTGCATCAATAAGCTACCAGTAGGACTTCAACCTTGTCAAATGTGGTGTTTTATGTTTGTCACGGTAAGGGAAGTCGATCGATTGATTCAATCGATCACGATCTCGTCCTTTCTGTAGTGATTCGAGCAACTACAATTTTTTTGGGGTGATGGTCGTGGGAGCGATCGACTCATTTGGGCTTTTTTTTTTTTTTTCATGTGAGGCATTAATTCACAACCGTTGGTGAACGGTTTGCAAAAAAAAACTAAATAAAATAAAAAGTAACCATTAGATTTTAATTATTAATAAAATTTAAGTTTGTTGTTAAAAATGTTTGAAAAAAAAATTGATGAAGGTCGCCATTACTGGGGCACTCAATCACCTGAAGGTCGCTGGAGAGAGAAAGCTGACGTGACAGAGAATATGGAGGGATTGACCCTCCTTACTGTGTCCAGCCTTGAGTCCATCTGAAGCACGAACTTGCATATAGTGGTAGTACTGGATTCAAGTATTTCTTATGTAGTCCTGTTTTTAGGTTGCCATGCTCTTTTCTTTAAGTTGGACTATTCCACTCTTGTTTTAGTGAATTAAACATAATGTCTTTATGGATCTTCACTTTCATTTTTTTTTTCTTTCTTTTTTTAAATAACAAAATGCTCAACGAATGTCATTGTACATGGAACAAACAGAAAACCAAAAACACGTGAGAAAGCAAAGCAACTTAAAACGTAGATAACCTTTCAAGGTTTATTTTGTTCATTTGGCACATGTTATCACTCCCCCTAAGAGCATGTCCATCAATAACGTCGGTGAGGCGTTAAACCAACATTAACGTGCGTTAAACCAACATTAACGCGCGTTAAACCAACGTAAACCGATGCAACCTCTTGCGTTAAACCGGCGTTAACGCCTCGTGTGAACCACTTAACGCCTCGTTAAGGCGTGAAAGTATAAAAAAAATAAAAATTAAATAAAAAAATCACTTTTACCCCCTCAACGGCTTGAAATATAGCCGTTACTTAAAAAAAAATAAAAAATAAAATAAAACATTTCCAGCCCCTATACTTTATTACAATGGCTATATTGCCTATTTTATTAAAAAAAAAATCAAAATCATTTACCCATCACCTACAAATACCAACTAAACGCATAATTTTTTTTCACACATCACTACTAACTCTCAAGTATTTATACTTCCTCAAAAAAAAAAAAAAAAAAAAAAAAAAAAAAAAAAAAAAAAAAAAAAAAAAAAAAAAAAAAAAAAAAAAAAAAAAAAAAAAAAAAAAGACTTCTTCATTCACAATGGATCCAAATCAAAGTGCCGAATTATCTCGGACCTGGTCAGACATAGATGACGAAGATGATATCGAGTTTATGATTGCCGCGTACGAGTATCAGCAACGCTTAGAACAAGAAGAAGCTCATCCTCAGGTGCCTCGTACCCACATATTTCGTGAACGTGAGCTTGCCAAAGAACGTTTGCTAAACGACTATTTCGTTCAAGGTTGTAAGTATATGCCCCGTAATTTTCGTAGAAGGTTTCGCATGAGCCAGAAACTATTTCTAAAAATAGTCAAAGGTATATCCGATCTTCTTCCAGATCATTTTAAATACTTTAAGGCAGGACCCGACGCTACGGGTCGAGGGAGTATTAGTGCTCTTATGAAGTGTACAGTTGCCATACGCCAATTGGCATACGGCAGTGCACCTGATGCGTTTGATGAGTATTTGCAAATGGGTGCGAGTACTTCACGTTTATGTCTTGATAATTTTAACATGTGTGTTATGGATTTGTTTATTCCTGAGTTTTTAAGAAAACCAACATGGTCTGACGTTCAAAGTATTTACGAAAAGCATGAGCGTGAACATGGTTTTCCAGGAATGCTTGGTAGCATTGATTGCATGCATTGCGCGTGGAAAAATTGTGTGGTGGCTTGGCAGGGGCAATTTGGTAGGGGTGATAAAAGATACCCAACAATAATGCTTGAAGTTGTTGCTTCACAAGATTTGTGGATTTGGCATGCATTTTTTTGGTATGGCAGGGGCAAATAATGATATTAATGTTTTAGATAACTCTAATTTGTTCGACGACATTCTTGCTGACGCATCCTCAAGCGCACCTTATATGGTAAATGGAAAAAGGTATGAACAGGGATATTACTTGGCTGACGGAATTTACCCACAGTGGGCAACTTTCGTCAAATCCTTCTCGGCAACGACTGACGAGAAACATAGTTATTTCAAAAGAAAGCAAGAAAGTGCATGAAAGGATGTCGAACATTCTTTTGGTGTGCTTCAAGGACGTTGGGGTATACTACAACAACCGGCACGTGCACCGGAAATTGTCAAGATACAACGAATCATGTATACCTGCATTATTTTTCATAACATGATTTTGAAAGATCAAAAGTTTACGCTCTGTGACTATGGCGAAATGTAGGTGGATCTGGTACCACATTTGAGGCAACAAACGTGGGTCGACAGACGTGATACCCAGCAACACAAGTCAAGGGAAATGCGCGACTTAGAAATGCATTCTCAACTCCAACGAGACCTTATGGAGCATGTTTGACAGAAACGTCTTCAACGCCAACAACAACATGAACAAGAATATTCCGAAGACGATGAATAAGTTGTTGTAATTCGTATGGTTTAATTCCCTATGTTTCGGTTTTTTTCTTAATCATTGTTATTGTTATTTTAAGTTTTTTTATATTTCGTATTTTAATGTTTAAGTTTTAATGTTATGTGGTTTATTAAATGAACTGTTAGTTTTAGTTTAGGGATTAAATTTGAAAATAGTTGAGTTAAAGCTGAGTTATGATTGTGGGTGTTTTTTTGTGAGTTAAGATGAAAGTGTTAAAGCTGATGTGGCACTGACGTGGTACTGTGTTAAGTTTTAACCTGAGTGATGGATGGACATGCTTTAAATGGATATTGGCATCCCTTTTATTTTTTATTTTTTTTTTAATTTTTACAATTTTTTCTTTATTATAAAACTACAGAACTGAAAATATGAAACATAAAATATAAAGTTTGATAAGTCAAAATGTAACAACTCGCATTTTCAGGTCATTTTTCAAATTTCACTATTCATCTCGGGGGTTTTACTATTCATTTTTACTATTCACTTTCACTATTCATTTCCGAAATTTTTATTTCACATTCTTGTAAGTTAAACTATTTTAATGATAATCCGAGAGTTTGACACTCGTCGAATCATTTCTACAAAAATCACGAAACCGTGTCTCAGAATTACTTTAAGGTTTAAACGTTATTTAGGCATCCCGATATGTCCACACAACACTATAATCAAGAGAAATAAGTTTTTCACCTTCCGTGACATTCTCAAGAATTTTGGAATTTTACATTTTCTGAAATTGTGTTTTACGCAATTTACGCGTTTTCAGCTTACGATTTCCAGCGTTAACAGCGTTTTCGCTACCCATGAAACTTACCACTCATTTATATTTTATTATGGAGTATATTGACAAGTTTAATCATTCTTTCAAGTTTCGTATTTTTACGATGCCCGGTTTTACGTTTCGTAACTTAACAACTTACAGTTAGCGATTAACGGAACCAAAACTCACTCCGTAACACTAGATAAAGTCAAGATATCATCAAAAATTATCTAGTCACCCCTAGATATGATAAGGGACGAAATTTTATGTGTAGTCACCAAGACACTTGGTGTCTTGGTGATAAATCAAGCCTTAGATCTATACAAGTGTTACCATGACTAGCCTAAGTCTTATAAATATCCCAACTCTTGCACCTCCTCATTACACCTTCCTAAACACCTTCCTAACCTCCTCATGAGACTATATAAACCCCTTGCCCTCTCCTCTTCTTGCTGTCCCATATCATCACACACAAACACTCTCATAATCTTTATTCCTACTTCAAGTTTCACACAAGTTTCAAGCTACAAAGTAACTAGATCAAATCCTTAGCAAGTTTAGGTGATTCTCTTGAGTTTAAATCCACTCAAGTCACCTAAAACCTCATCACCAATCCTTCAAGAATACAAGAGTGTATAAGGGTTGCTAAAGTGTGGAAAGCTTGTTCAATCAAAGTCATATCCTTGTTCTTAATTTCCTTTCATTAGAAAGCCAAAAGTTGTAAGCACATAACCACCACCATCATTCTATGATTACATGCTTGCTATATCCTAAATATGTTAATTACATGCTATGTATGTCCATTTTATTGAATTCATGATGTACTAGGTCTTAAAACAAGTAAAAACCCTTACATGTTACCTTATGTTATCAAACAAGTAGATTAGGCATTCTATACATAACTTTTCCAGAAAATCCGTGTACTTATAAAGTTAAATATATACCTACTGTTGTAGACAAGATCAAAACGAAACCATAGCAATTTGAATCACCCAAAACGAGTACACGAGTTAAAAGATGTGGCTAAAAGAAGTTACCCAAACTTTGCGGCAAAACTGTCCCAAAGTTTCTGTGACAGATTTCTAAATCACAAAAAACGAGGCATTTCTATTCCGTTTCATCAAAAAGTTAAAACACGAAAGTTGTCCGGAACGACGTTTTCTTCAAAAACTCAGGTGCACGTATCCTAAAAACGCACGATAAAGGCTGTGCAGTGCGGCCTGTTTAGAAAAACTATATATATAAACTTGTAATTCATAATATTTTCACATGTGAAAAAACACATTTCTTACTTATAAACCTTGAAGTCTCACATATGAAAACCACTTTCACATATGAAATTATACTTGCAATAACTATTACAATTTCCTAATCATAACCATACAACTATATAACTTGTGTTTAAAAAAACATATGATTATTTTTGACACTTATATATATACATCTCGGAATCAACCAAGTAAGACCTATATTTTCTATATCGAATACTACATAACTAAGGAGCTTCATGTGAGGAGTTCATTAGAGTAAAACGGATCGACGAGTTGCTGGATTTACGAATTAAAGTGTCCTAGCTCCTCGAACCTTTACTGCATGACTTCTGGATTATGATGGCCCGAACGGTAGTACAAGATATAGACTAAACATATTTCACAAACCATTTCTATAAAACGACATACACAACATACCAAGTACTACATCATGATCAATACAAATGACATATATAGGCACGTTTATGTTTCCTTAGACATTATTCCAATCCTAAGTTGCAACAATTATTCTAGGTTGCTCGTAGAAGTTCTTACGACATATCCATCATTCTCATTATACATCATCCAACTCACGGTGAGTTCATAGCCCCACTTTCCATTACTTAATTGTTTTACAAACCCTTGGGGGGAATACATGCTATTTTAACCAAACACAATGCTTTGAAATTATATAATATCCGATTGTTTTATTGTCACTAAGTACCATCCTTGCCAATCCAAGACCCCTTATCATGAACCATTTAATCACTATTAGTAGTGAGCGTGAATATTGTGAATAGGCCTATTGGGATTGACGAATCCCATTTGTATTGACCAAATGCGTTCAAACAAATGCACTAATATTTGAGACTTAGGTATGACGGCAAAGTACCTACTAGGGTAACTCCACCGATTGATATTGGTACCCGTTAACGTATTGGTTGCATGAGCTTAGTGTAATAATAATTGTTTTGTTTTCCAACCATGAGTATGAGTCTAATTAACTCACACTACCAACATATTGTGTTCAACCATTTAATAAACTCTATGAATTTCACTCAACCTTTGTGTTGACAGTTTAAGCATGTATTTCAGGTCCATGATGTTAGAGGCTGGCACGGAGAAGCACGGTTATTCAAGAGGGCTATAAATTTTATTATCATTCGAAAACTCATTTAATGTAAATTGTAAACATGGAACCATCTGGGACCTCATTTTGTAATCTCTGATATTTATATAATTCGAATGATAAATCCTTTAAAACGACTCAATTAGAGTTCGTTTTCTATCGTTATAACTGTTGTGCCATGAAGTAACACCCAGTTTGAATTCCGCTGCGTATCACGAAATTGGAGGTGTTACACAAAACTAGTAAAATATAGAACATAAAACGGTAAAAAAACAGTCTTTTTCAATCAACAGAGTTAATAAATCTAAGTGAGGGATGCCAGAATCCTATAAGGATACCCCTAACAACACCCTATTCATTTTTCTATGCGCAATAAATTAAATGTAGTATAAAAATATAAAGTGATTTGCAGACTTTGTTTTTTAATTTGCACACCCTACTATACATGTTGACAAAACAAAATGTAATATGGTGCGAGTGTGTAAAGCATGAAATGATGTATTGTCCCGATAAAAAAGAAAAGAAGAGTGTGCAAATTAATTTCCTAGAAAAATCCATCACAATATGATACTCCCTCTGTCCCAAAATATAAGTTCATTTTGATTTTTCAAAGTCTTTTTCTTCCAACTTTGACCTTGATTATTATTATTTTTTCGTATTATATAATAATTGATACAAAATATATAAATGGATTTGTATTTTAAATGTATTTTCATTGGTATACTTTTCATCAAATATTATGTAACACGATAAAAAAATAATTCATGTCAAAATCGGAATAAAAAGTATTTGAAAAGTCAAAATGAACTTATATTTTGAGACGGATGGAGTATTAAATAAGAGAATGGCTACATTTCCATAATTTCACAAAATCTTTCACATAATGAGATGACTTGATAAACTGTACATTAAAATAGAAGTGAGAGAATGTATTTAAGGCTGGACACTAACGTGACCTATATTGCATCATCATTCCGGCTGCCACCTCAACTTTCTCTCTCTTCAACCCATTTTCACCTCTCTCCCCACAATCGTGACCCATATTGCATCATCATTATTATTAATTTTTTTTAAATAAAAAAAAAACCATTTTTAACACAAACACAAATTTTATTAATAAAACGGAAACGTTACATAAGCGATACGAAATTGAAACGTTTACAATATAAAAATTAAAACTTAAACATAAAACAACTGAAACAACATTAATAACTGAAATCAAAGAAATTCTTCATCTTCTTCATCCTCGTCGTCATCGTCCACATCTTCGTCTTCATTGTCATGAGGGAGCCGATGATTTCTACGGTTTCTCCAAATGTGCTCGACCAAATCAGCTTTTAAGTCTATATGAGTTGATGCGTTCTCGAGCTCCTGAGTAACTTGCAAAGATTCTTCAAATGTTCTTAAGGGATCGTGTGGTTGGT